>VHZZ01005837.1:19482-32276 GCA_009801015.1 Silene noctiflora
GACAATCTATTCTATCTAATCTTCCTTGAGTTCTTCAGAATGTACTTCGTCTTTTCCATATAAGCTTCTCCTTGATCTTCATCTATGTGATACTTGATCAATAATGCAACTTGAATAGCTTTGATCTTTATTAGGCGCTTGATCATTAGGCTTGCTTGACTTTGACATAATCCCAGTTCTTGAATAATATTTAAATCATACTATAAAAACTGAGCACACGGTTAAGAGCAACTTTATACTTGTCATCATCAAAACACAAACATATATAAATATGTGACTCAACAAAGAGGGTTTAATGCTTAGAAGATAAAAGAAGAGGAAGAAAGGCTGAGAGAGGGTTCACAGCTGGTAGGCCAGCAGTCGGCCAGCCGGCTGGAAAACCATCCTCATTACTTAGCCAATTCGAAGAGGTTTTTGTGAATTAAAAGAAGAAATGCACGGCGCCAGTGGGTGTTCCAGCAGCCGGTACACCGGGAGAGGGCATTAGACAAGAGAAAAAAAGGAAGAAAATAAGATTATGAAGTGGTTCTCTGCCGGTTGGCCGGCAATCGGCTCACCGGCAGGGAACACTCCTCCTTGTCATTTTCGATCAACAGAACAAATCCATGGCGTCGGTAGGGAGGCTGGCGGCCGGTGACCCGGCTGGGAGACCTTCACACGTGAATTGGGTCTGACTTCTTCTTTGGACCTAACACAATGGGATACTATATATACCCCATTGTTAATCCCATTTAGACACACTACCCTAGATTGCAAAATCCTAGTTTAAGCATTGAATATTTACTTAAGCAAACTTTAATCTTTCCTTATTTAAGTGTTAATTAGTCTTCAAATTAGTTTAGATCTATTATTAATTCAATAGTTTACATTTTGATATTGAGTTGTATTGGAGAAATTGATGAATCTCTTTCATTATCAATTCAAAGGTTAAAGCTTTACTTCTTGCTTGTTATAATTATCTTCTCTTTTTAGTTTAATAATCAATTATTTACATTTCACTTTCCTTTTTACTTGTTGCTTAAGTTACCACCATGCCTATTGTTTCAGGTATGTTGTTTTTCATCAATGATGACACTTATCCTACAATCATGAGTGAGTAGTCACCCTCTAGGGTTTAGGGGGACCTAAGTGAGTATCATAACTATGTATGTGGGTTGTTAATGTTTGGTTTTTGGGTAAATTGTTTGGTCTTTGTAAACATGCATATAATGTGTTTGTTGAAATGTGTGTATCAGAGTTCATGTCTTTCTTCAATTTATGCTTAGTGTCTTTATAGATGAAAGTTTATATGGAAGCTTGATAGTGTGTTTATGATGAGTTTGGATGCATTGTGATGATTTTGTGTCCATCTTTAGGAGAGACTAAGAAATTGATCCCTTATTCTTAGGCTAAAAAATTACTCATGACCCATTAATACCCATATTTAGTTTACCTTGCTAAGGGGAACCCAAAGACCCTAGCTTTTATAAATTTTTAACATATCATTGTGTTAGCTTGGCCATAGTTTATCTTAGTTGTTAGTAAGAACCTCAATCTTCTCTTATTTGATTAAACAAAGGTTTGAACAAACTAGGTATACATCCACCTCATCCTTGCGAATTTGACCCCTTATTATACTACTTAATTAGGGAGTTTTATAAATTGTTTTTAATTGGGAATCGACGACTAAATGCCACTATCAGTCACCAAGGAAGAGATATACGAAAACGGGCCGAAACAGACCCACCATGCACATCGAATAGGGCCACCATGCGCATCCTATTTCAGTCGTGCGTATCAACATCAGAGAAGGCACGACCTGGGCAAATGACGACCGTGCGCATCTCCCATGATACACATGGTAGGACCTGATTTTCGCTCGTTTTCTTACGTTTTTAGCTCGAGGGTATATATTGTTAACCCTCATTTTTTGAGGGTATGCTTCATATTTTGGGATTCTAAAAAGAGAAACTCATATTTTCTTCAGTAATTTAGATCTCAAATCTTCAACCTAATCTATTGTATTCTTGCTTTTTCTGGTTAAAATGGAATATTAAATTAATAAAACGAAAATAACTGTAGGATACAAATCATGGTGGAGTCTAAATTACAATTGACAGAGTCTAAATTACAACGACTCTTAACAAAAGAAGGAGCTTTAATCTAATTAAAATTTCCTTGATATGGTCCACCATCATTAGTAGATAACTTGGCAAGTGCATCAGCAACGACATTGGTACACCTAGGCTCAAAGATGATTTTCAATGATTGTGAGCCTTTTAATAGTTCCCTACAATTCGAGATTATATCAATCGAAAAGCCAAGACCATTAGAAATTAAAGCAGCTCATCATTTGTCGTGGCATGGACATTGGTAAGACAATCAAAGCGCTAATAATGAAGTTTCCCTAGTTATTAGAAGCAAATAATAAATTATCTCTAATAGCAAACACTTAACGCGTAAAGGGAGAGATGGCTTAGCATCTCCTCATGTTGTGGTCATTATTGACGCACTTTTTCCCCTTTAATCAACCTTATTTTTCATGCTATTTGTGCTAATTAGGATAATTTCTATAGTCTTTAGCTTTCTATTTGTTATTCTATAAGACTTTATGTCATTTATAGGAAATGAAGCAAAAGTGGCAAAAATCACGCATTTAAGGAGCATTTAGGAGCTAAATTGACGGTTCTAATGATTAAGCATGAATAGGAGGCAACGCACAAGGACCCTTAGATCAATAAAGCAAAATTTGAGATGATTTAGATGCTAACCCCACATGAGTTATGGGGCAACGATAACGGGAAGGGAGCCATTACAAAAGGAAATCGCTCAAACCCATACCAAGAAGTGTTGCTTTGGCTCATAAACTATGATAGATGGAACGACGTCAAACAATCAAATGGTTAAAGCTTTTGAATCACGTGATTTGGAGTCTGAATGAGCAAATAATGCCAATTTTACGATCAAAGACAATCCATAAGAGCCGAACCAGAGCTCGCTCGAGCCGAGCCTCAGCTCGCACAAGCCCATGGTCAGGGTTCCCTCTAAAGCCTAAAGCTCGCTCGAGCTCACCATGGGTCATGAGAGGCAATGGATTTCTCACCTATATGACACCCTCATCTCCCTCTAGTTAACTCTAATCTTGTAGCCACTATATATATCACTCTTATAATAATTTGAGATTATGCCTCTCTAGATAGAGGATTAGCCTCTCTCTAGATTAGATTAAACTTAATATTTTTCCAATTAATGTAATCTTTCCTTAATTACTCTTCAATTACTTCTACATCTAGCATTGTTCTTTGATTTCTTTAAATTGTACTGAAGATTAGTTACAAGTCTTCATCTTTGTTTAAGATTTCCTTCCTTTTATTGTTCAATTAGTCGGTATTGCTTCTCAATCTCTCTTTAATTTCTTGTTCGTAAACATTAAGTTGTTTATTACTTGTTTTCTCATCATGCTTAGTTTAGATTGTTTGTTTGCTGTTGTTTACATCCTTATTGATATGATTAGTGATTAGTGATCTTGCTAGGGTTAGTGGGGGATTAGGGGGATGATTGAAGCGTAAATGTATGCTTATTGAATCTATCAAAATGGATTAATTTTTGTGGTTTTAACTAGTGAATATTAAGTGTTTGATGAAATACTTATTTGATAAACTTGTATGAATCTTTATATAAATAACATGTTTAGTGAATTACATAATGAATAAATGAATAATACAAGTGATTTCTATACATGACCACTACTACATCTATGCCAACTACCAAAACGACTAAGCAACTCGACTCCAACTCCGTGTCTCGGCCCGTGATCCTGCGCGTTACCAAATCTGAACCTGTACTCAAACTGCTACTCATATGATCAGAAATATCATATACATCAACACAAGCCACCCCAAAAATAGGTGACAATTTGCACACAACCAACACACGTCAGTTTCAGTAATATAAATGTTCACAACACGACACATGTGTATGATTATCTTTTCACATTGTTTTAAAATTATCTTTACAATATAATAATATTCTTGCTTGTTTTAAAAAGATTTTGTTAGTGACATTTCTCCTATAAATATCAACCTATTAGTTCTGATTTAAATTATCTTTTCAAGTGTATTAACGTTTTTTGCAAAAGTGGTTTTCATGCTTTAATCGTTCAAATTCATTTTGAAAATATTTTATGAAAAGGTGTCGATAGAACTATCCGCTAGACTGTTCGATTTGTTTCTCTGTTTTTTACTGCTCAGTTCTCATGCTTATAAGGAATGCAATCCCCTATATACTAAAAGAATAACACTTCTCTAAATATTCCCGCTCAGTTTTCCCGCCCATGTACATCACATGCTAAAATGAATCCACTTACTATTTATTTTAGGAAATATCAATACAATATGTGAGTTACCTTATTTCACAATATTTACCTCTCAGATATTCTATATATCATAATTAAGTATTTTTCTTATTTCTTACACAAGTGCAATTGTATAAATTATGGTTATTGTATATCGAAACTAAGAAAAAATCGGTTTCTTATCAGTAAGATTGATTTAGTTATAGACATTGGATTGTATGAAACAAAATTTCGAATTCAAGCCATAATATAACCCCATCTTCAAAGTTACGTATTTAAATCCTCAAATCTGCATCAAAATTTCAAGTGATTAAAAAATCACGTTCTTATAATAAAAGAATAAGTTTATTCAAAAATCTTCCCTCCTGATCAATTTTACTCAAAGAATAAATCCTCAAATCTACATCAAAATTGTAGTCTATCAAAAAATTCCTTTATTATTTATACTAAAAGAAAAAGTCTATCCAAAAGAGTTTTAATTAGAGAAAAAAAAAACAATCTATAATATAAATGTAGAAGTAACAATTTTGCTCTTTTTCATCTTTCCATCCCCTATATACTAAAAGATTAACACAACTGAAAAAATCCCGCTCAAAAATTCCGTTCACATTTCTCATGCGGACTAATTGAATGACAAATGAAGAAATGGACCCACTATTAATTTGGTCCATTATTACGATTTTAGTGAATTAGCAGCTAGCACTGACATATTATATAAATATACTAACTATGATAATTACGGCTTTACTGAATTAACGCATAGCACTAGCATATTATATAAATATGGTAAATAGGATAATTACGGTAATATGGTAAAACCTATTAGCATATAAAATTATTAATATTTAATTTAATATTAATATTAATACTGTTAGTTCCCCTTGATTTCTAACTTTGACATCTAATATTCTCATTCAACATATATCGTTTTCGTTGTGAAAATGCAATGATAAGATTACATACAAAATATTTGTTTTTTTTTTATTTGAGTAATATGGAGTATGGAGTATTTTTGTAAAGAATGTAACAATATTTATATATTTTCTTATTACATGTAAAATAAATTAACTTAAAACATCGTTAAATGGTGGTAACCTTATTTTCTACCTCTTGCTAATATTATATTTAGTAAATTATAACATTAAATTAAAAGTAAAGTTAAATCCATGCAAATAATTTTATTTAGAATGCCCCTTTATAAATCACTTTAAAAAAAATACCGTCTAATCGTATTAATACAAAAAATTATAGATAGTAGATTTATTAAATGTAAAATGATTAGTAGTAACATTTTAATTACAATTTTCTCTAACACAATCTTCTACAAATACCGTACTATAGTACGGGATCTATACAAGTTTCGTATCAATTAGTCTTATAAGATGACATTATTAAGAGACACATTAGATTGTAATATTTCCTATCTAAAGAGAGAGCTTTGGGGTGGTAAGGGTTCAACACTCACGTCTTGTGCAACTAGAGTTAGTTATTGTGGGCCGTTGAGGTACAAAGGTAAGGGTTTTGTAACCGAGTCGCACAACCGGAGTAGGTTGTGGGAGCTTGTGAGAGTTTCTTTTTAGCCGAGACAAATTATTGAAGAAATATTAATAAGTGGGGTAGTGGATGTAGACTTTTAGAGTGTAGGTCGAATCACTTCAAAATCGTTTGTGTTTGTTTCTCTTTAATTTCCTTTGTTTTCGTTTTTTGTTATTTATAATCGTGCACGCTTCCGCAAATACAAAAACTCAATATATGGTCTATTGTGTTATCCATCACAATTACTTTCTTAAGACTAAAGCAATTTCCCGATCATGTTTGTTATTGCTTTTGTTTTAATTGATCAAATTATCACGTACTTTTCAGACAAGTCACTAGAACAGTCGGACAGAGTGTTCCTATAGTAAGCAATACTAATAATTTATTTTTAAGTTTCATAAGCAACGAAATTTGTAAAAAGAGTACTCAATTCACCCTCTCCCTCTCTTAAATACCGGACCATAAACTCAACATAAGATATTGGTGTACACGAGTTTTATTCACTCTAAACAATAAACTGCCGAGTTTTATTCACTCTGAAACAATCTACTTTGTAATGTTATGGCAGTATCATAGGTGCTCTTAAGCATTTGTCTGTTGCAATTTTTACGATGCTTGTTTTTGAGCGGGTATTTGACGACCATATAAAACAATTGTTTTATATCAGATGTCGTACATTAAAACAATAAAAGATCATCTATATATTTTTTGTTTTTTCTACATGGTATCCTTTTATTTTTACGAATTCTACATGGTATCCCTCGATTATTAAAAAATCAATAGTACCCCTAACTCAATGAAAACCTCACAAAATACCCAAAATGCACTAATCCACCTCTTTTAAAAGTTCATTTTATGTATTTTTTGTTTATTTTTTTGGCAATAGTTTGACATACCATTAACGTAAATATAGTTTGTTTAATCATAAACATATTTTCTTTACAAAATGCAACTGTTTGAAAGCTTGATTTTTACTACTTTGGGTATTATAAAAACTATTTATTAAGCTTAAGGGTGGTACAAGTGATGTTTTTAAAAAACAAGGGGAGCCACATAGAAATCGAATAATCACAAGGCTACCATGTAGTAAAACCTTATATTTTGTATTCATGCCCGTGCAACTTTGCACGATTCCTAAGCTAGCTAGGCCATATTTCGGGTAATCTGACCGTAAAACAAGTTGGTTTTTAAGTATTGTAAAAGAACATCAAAGTGGAGGAATCAATAATAAAATAAAATAGTGTAATGATAGACACATAATTTAACATGTCAAAAAGTGGATCTATGAAATATTGTAAACATGGAAGAAAGAAGATGGAGAGAGAATAAAAATTATAGATTGTATAGATATATTATTTCTGATTACATGACTTTGCTTATATAGCTAGTTAGGTCGGTTTATCTAACTAACTTCCAACTAACTAACTAACAACAACTTGTAACTAACTTGGTCTTGTTATATAACCAACTTAAGCTATCTCTCATAGCCCCCCTTCAAGCTGAGCAGTCCTTAAAACGCAGACCAAGCTTGACAGAGAGATTATGATGTTCATATGCACCAAGGGCCTTTGTCATGATGTCTGCAACCTGCAAAGTGCTCCTGATATGCTTAGTAATTAAGAAACCTTCCTGCTATTTGTCACGCACATAATGACAATCCACATTCAGGTGCTTAGTCCGTTCATGGAAAACTGGGTTTTTGGAAATATGCTCTGCAACAGTATTATCACAGAAAAGTTATACTGGTAATGGCACAAACACTTGCAACTCCTGTAGAATATTGACAAGCCAGACCAATTCACTGGTTGTATAGGACATTGATCTTTATTCTGCTTCTCCAGAACTTTTACTAACAGTGGGTTGCTTCTTTGTTTTCCAAGAAACCAAAGAGTTCCCTAGAAAAACACAGAACCCAGTTAATGACCTGCAACTGAAAGCACAAGAGGCCCACTCTGCATCACTGTATGCACGAAGCTGTAATTGTGCTGATGAAGAATAAAACAGGACATTATTAATTGTCCCCTTCAAATATTTAAGCACATGAACAACAGCAAGATAATGAGGCTCCCTTGGCTCACTTAAAAATTGACTTAGATGCTACACACTATAAGAAATATCATCTCTTGTCATATTGAGATAGAGCAATCTACCTACCAACCTCATATACTTCTCTGGATCCTGTAAAAGCTCTCATTTATCAATAGAGAGTTTTAATCCTTTCTGCATAGGAAATGAGACAAGTGTGCAATCCTCAAGACCTGCATCCTTTAAGATGTCCAAGATATATTTCCTTTGGTTTAGAAGAATACCACTGGCATTCCTAGAAACCTCCAAACCCAAAAAATATCTTAATTCTCCCATGTCCTTGATAGTAAACTTCTTATGCAACTCATTTTTCAAAATTTGAATGTCTGAAATAAAATCTCCAGTAACCAACACATCATCTACATAGACCAAAACAACTAACAACCTCATAGAACCAACATCTGTTCTGGTAAACAAACTATAGTCATACTTAGACTGAGTGAAGCCCAAACTAATCAAAAAATTACTCAATTCCAAGTTCCACTGTCTAGAAGCTTGTTTTAATCCATACAAGGACCTCTTGAGTCTACATACTTGATTGGGTTTGGCTGCAAAGTATCCCTGAGGTGGTTTCATACACACCTCCTCATCTAAAAAACCATGCAAAAATGCATTGTTAATGTCAAGCTGATGTAAAGGCCACTTCCTAATAGCAGCTACTACTATTAAGGTTCTAATAGTAGTAAATTTAGCCACAGGGGAGAAGGTATGCTTATAATCCTTGTCCTTTATTTGATTATAGCCTTTAGAAACAAGTCTTGCTTTAAATCTTTCCACAGTATCATCAGGTTTGTATTTTATTCTATAAACCCATTTACTGCCAATGGCGGTCTTATCTTTGGCTAAAGAAGTCAATTCCCAAGTTTGATTATCTTCTAATGCCTTCAACTCTTGAGCCATGGCATGAACCCATCTGCTATCAGCAACAACATGTTTATAAAAAAGAGGCTCATATTCTACAATAGCATTGCAGAAGGACTGAATATAAGCTCCATCAAACTCAGTCATGTTGCTAACAACCTGAGTATGCAGAGCATTAGAATGCTTTAAAGAAGGTTGCAATGGACAATGATAGTCTTGTAACAGAACTGAAGGTTTCCTTGGTCTATCAGACCTTCTTATTCTGTCATCTTCAATACCAGATTGCAGAGTAATAGATGTATCAATAATAGGCTCTCCAGGAATAGCAGATGATATGACTGAAGTATCTGAATGAATAATAACATCACTGACTGGCACATTTGTCTCTTCATGTGATTGAGGGACAAAATAACCACTGGTTTGAATTGGTTCAGGACCAGAACTTCTTGATAACACAGGATGTTCAGTAACAGGCAACATAGCTTCTTGTAATAATGGTATAGAGGGTACCTGTGTCTGAACTTTGCATTTGAAAGGAAAAAATTGTTCTTGGAACACAATATCCCTAATTGTAAAAATAACATTTTTCTCTAGATCATAACATTTATAACCTTTTTGATTAAAAGGATAACCAAGAAACAAACATTTTCTTGCTCTTTTTTTAAATTTATCAGTACAAGTAGGTGGAACAGTGGTATAACACAAACAACCAAAGGATCTCAACTCATTATAAGAAGGAATCTCATGATATAACAACTCATAAGGTGACTTCCAAGACAAAAAATTGGTAGGCATTTTGTTTATGAGATAAGCAGCAGTCAACAAACATTCACCCCAAAACTTAATAAGAACATTAGACCGAAATTTTAAAGCTCTAGCAGTATCCAATAAATGCCTATGTTTCCTCTCAACACGACCATTTTGTTGTGGTCTACCAACAATGCTCCTTTGATGCACAATGCCCTTTTGAGAAAAGAAATCTTTACATTGATGTTGAAAGAACTCAGAGCCATTATTAGACCTGATCACCTTAATACTTTGATTAAACTGATTGTGCATAAAAGAAACAAAGGCCTTAATCATGCCAGGAACCTGGGTTTTGTTTTGTAATAAAAATACCTAAGTGTTTCTAGTATGATCATCCAAAATGGTCAAAAAAGACTTAGCACCATTGATGGTTGGTACCTTTTAAGGACCCCAAACATTAACATGAAATAAATAAAAGAGAAATTTGGCATAAGAATAAATGCGAGGAAAGGGCAAAATATGATGTTTAGCATATACACAAGTTTCACAAAAGAATTTATTAACACCTTGCAAATTCACATGAGGTACATGCTTGAGTTTCTCTAAGGAACTATGTCCTAATCTGCTATGTAAAAGAGACAAATCAATGTTTATACTATCATTATTACAAGGCTTAACAGAATTACAAACAACAGAATGAAAAGAAGCTCTACTAGGAATRRTAAATCTATAYAAATMTCCATATCTAAAAGCAGTAGCAACAATCTCCTTACTTGAAGGGACCTRGAAAAGACATTTAGAGGAAAGAAATATAACAGTCAAACCAGAAGAAGAAATAAGTTTACCCACRGAAAGTAAATTTTGTCTAAASTSAGGAATATAAAGAACATTATGAAGAGTAATTTTATCAGTTAACTTTATATTGCCAGCTTTATGCACAATCTTAAAAGAACCATCTGGTAAACCAACATATACAGGCTTRAGAAGATCATGAACATTGGACATTAAACTAAGTTCAGATGACATATGATCTGAAGCCCCTGTATCCACAATCCAATCAAGTCTAGAAAAATGTAAATTAGCAGCATAAGCAGAAGGAAAAATAGTCATACCAGCAAAATTAATCGAAGAATTCAAAGAAGCATCAAAAAGAGAAGTATTTCTGTCAGAGAAAGCCTTCATAACTTGCTCAATAATAGTGCTTACAATTCCTTGAACCATATCTGGTTTAACAGCGGAACTAGTTGAAGCATGATTAGAAGTAACCACAGAAGGAGCAACAGAAGGAAAGGGCATCCCTGGTTTATCTTCTAAAGGAGATATATCTTCATAATCATCATCTTGATTATGACCCACAGCACTAGCATGATTAGCAGTTGCAACAGTTCCATTTGAAGCATTACCACCAGTAACTTTACCCTTGCCTTTCTTAGCATTAAAAGCCTTGTACTTATAACACTTTTCTAAAATATGACCCTTAATATTGCAAAAAGTACAAGTTTTAAGTCGATAACAATCAGCAATAACATGACCATGCTTCTCACAATGAGTACAAAAAACAACATCTGCAACATCAGTAGGGGCAGAAGCAACCTTAGGATTAAATTTCTTCTTGGATGTATATGCTGCAGTCTCCACAAATACTTCTGTGGAAGCATTATTAAGACTCTTTTGCTTCTCAACTGTCTGCAACATACCAAGAGTTTTGTTGATTGGATGAAGAGGATCCATGGAAAGAATATTAGTCTGAATCTGCCCATACCCTGAGTTTAATCCCATCAACAACTGAATAAGCTTGGCATGAGTCTCTCTATCAAGAAGACGTTTGAGTAAATGACATGTGCAGGAAGCCATAACACCACATGAGCATCTTGGTAAAGGATCCATATGATCAAGATTAGCCCAAACATTCTTCAACTTACTGTAATAATCAATAAGAGGAAGATTGTCTTGTCTGATGTTAGTAAGCTCCTTCTTCATCCCATATAGCTCCAGAATATTGAGCTGATTATATCTCTCAAAGATTTCTCCCCATAACTCTATGGAAGAAGAGGCAAACTGAAAATTATCCCTGAGAGGTTTTACCATCGAATTCAAAATCCATTGTAAAACCAGAAGATCACATCTGATCCAATGATTATGCTTCTTGTCTGATTTTGGTGGCATCTCAAACTCTCCTGTGATAAATTCCACTTTATTTTTGGACAACAATGCTTGTATAATTTCTCGCTGCCATTGAATAAAAGTAGAACCATCAAACAAATAATAAGTAAGCTTGAGAGTAGGCTAATCAGTAGGAGAAACATATAAAGGATCATCAAAAGGAGAAAATTAAGATTGATTTTCTTGAGTATCTGAATTTTCTGACATTGTTATGATTGAAGAAGATGAATTCTGATGGATAAAAGAAAAGAATTTTGAGAAGGTAGAAGATGAAGATCTTGAAAGATTTATGCGGAAGCGAATATGATATAGGATCTTTAACTGTTTACTGATACCATATGAAATATTGTAAACATGGAAGAAATAAGATGGAGAGAGAATAGAAATTATAGATTGTATAGATATATTATTTCTGATTACATGACTTTGCTTATATAGCTAGTTAGGTCGGTTTATCTAACTAACTTCCAACTAACTAACTAACAACAACTTGTAACTAACTTGGTCTTGTTATATAAACAACTTAAGCTATCTCTCATAGGATCCAATAATAAAAGTAATTAAATAAAGGTTAGAGTGAAGATATTATTTTTTTTATATTAAGTAAAAATATCATGGCGTAATATTTAAATTATATTTGAATATGGGGTATACAAAGCTCTGACGTTTTCGTAAATTATATCATGGCGTAATATTTAAATTAAATTTCTGACGTTTTCGTCATCATCCCTATTTGCTTATTTCCAAAGTTCTTCACTCGAAATACCCGAAAATTTGTCCAATCCCTAACAACATATCAAAATATTCTGCAGCGTCATTCGCCTGGAAAGGAGTTGTCAAGACCATTTATTTACTCTATGATGACATTATGTGGAAATTTGGGAATGGAAAATCGAGTTATCTAAGTATTGGCGAATGGATCCTTGGTAATAAACCTATTTTTAAATTTTAGATGGTACCACATACGATTAGTTTTCACTACAACAGATTGACTCTTGCGCCACGAATTATGCCACGGGAATTTATAATTCGTGGTTAAATTTTGTTTAGCCACGGGAATAATTTCATT
>VHZZ01005837.1:42949-55379 GCA_009801015.1 Silene noctiflora
ATCTTATTTGTTATGCATGCATGTAGATCCATGTAATTAATTTGTTAATTATAAGATCAGAATGTTCACATCCAGTATGTGATTTCCTTCAGAATACATCTATTGGAAGTTCACATAAAATAGAAAGTAGTCGACTAGTTCTAGTTATTACTCTTTGTTTTTGGAGAGAAATCACCTCTCATCTTCGTCAACATCGCATAATTGTTCGGACTTCCAATGGGATTTTATCCGGAAACTCCCATGTCCATCACATATCAAGCTTTGGCTTTTCATCAAATATTACCTATGCGGACGTGCTAATTAAAAGGGGTTTTGCTATTAACCCTACTTGTTGTTTTTGTAATCTGGTATATGAATCTCTGGTTCACCTTTTCCACGACTGTGATGTAATCAAGCATGTTTGGTTTGCTAGCCGACTTGGAATTCGAGCTGACTCAGCCTCAAATATACCTTTTTTTACCATGGATTCACAACTTCTTGAGATATTTATCCCGCACCGATGAGAATACCACTTGTGTGAAAAATGCAATTTTCCCTTCCACGTTTTGCTACCTAGAAGCATAAGAAAAATGTGATTTTTCGAGATTACCCTGTTAACCCTATGCCATTTTACGAGAGGATAACCTGCTTTGCAAGCAGCAACACGATTTTATTTCCAGGCTTATGAGGAATGAGCACATACCTTCTAATGAATCCAATCCCTTTCTTCTTCCTCCATTACTTATATTCATCATTGCTTCACCATCGAAGTTGCTTTCAGCAAGAAGAGTTGGACTTCCTCCTTTCGGATCCACTACAACGATCATAATACTCATGAGGTTCGTAAAAGTTTCTCTTACTCTCGTCTGTATGCTACCACTATTGCTTTACTTGAGACTATGTGATACGAGTACAGAAGCAATTAAACCAATAAGCGATGTTTGGTGAAGGATCAAACTCGTGGCTCCTTATGTCGAGTAACGAGTAGGACTTCGCGAGTGATAGTTTCTCGGATTCGATCTATGATCTGAACAATGGTGAACTAAAGTAAATATCCATTGACTATTAATTCGGGTTATTACTTGAAGACTCGTCAAACAGTAACTGTAACACCCTCTTCTTGCCCGGCCAAGGCAATGGGAGGATGTTACCATATCGGTTTCCCGAGACCGTAAATCGGAGTTGCAATTAAGAAACAATTAATGTAAATAAGGTATTTAGTGAATTACATGACCATGAATGAATAAATAAAAGAAAGTAATGATACAAATCAGGACTACTATACTCTTCTAATGAAATGACACTCGACTCCACGTCCAAAGCTCGTCCTGTCTCCCACTTGACACCAAGCAAAACTTGTAAATAAAATGCTCCCCATATGATCGGAAATATCATATGGATCGACAAAGACCACCCCGAAAATAAGTGACAATTAAAACACAACCCAAACACGTCAGTTTCGATAATAAGACACAACACAATATATAAATATGCAACATGTCAATGATATGAATGAGACACGATTTCACCAACATCATACATGTACCGCGACACACCCAGACGTACCCACAACCGATGAAGACACCGCAACACTGACCACCAAAACAACCGGACCGCAGCTCGTAAAAAGGTACTCAAGAAACACCCGTGGTACTAGGCCCGAGAGCAACTCGGATTCCCTGCCAGACGACGTATCTCAACCACAAGTGTCCCTCCATAACTCAAGCCATTAATGTGAACATCCCTCTTGGAGTGGGAGGCTCTAAGAGGCGACCCAAGCATAATACGGTCTCCCAACCGCCTTACATCTCCAAATCAACAAGTATCCCGCCATAACTCCTCCAACAATCACCAACATGAACATTATACACATATGAACGTAAACATGAAATACCAAGCATCGAATGTGACTATCTATGGTACATACTTCAAAACCTGCTACAAATGAATAAATGCATCCAAGTATCCCGACTCTCAAGTCGTCACAGCCAATACTACGTTTAAATGCACTTCCGACACATACATGAATCTCATTACCACTCTCAATTATCATGGTGAATGCAAGACTACTTCTAACATGGATTCTAAGTGACAAATACATATAAACACACATTTACAATATCAAAACCGAGTAGGATTAACCTACCTTTTAGCAATCTCCATAAGCTACTCGAATCCGACACAATCCCGTGTTATGAAACCGTCTCATCCTATACAAACCATGTAACAATTATCACAATACATCCTACACTATAATACCATACAAAACCCCTTATCATTACCCATTAATTAACCATATTACACATACTAACTACTAATTAATTACCCATAACAAAACCCCCAAAATTTAGGGTTCATAGAAAATAGAGAAAGGTGAGATCTTTACTTACAAGGTGGAAAGAAATAAAGATAAGTTGTGAAATCCCCTAATGTAAGTTTGAATCCTATGGAGATGGTGTTTAGGATGGTTTTAGAGAGAAGGGTTAGGGTTTAGAGTGATAAGGAGAAAGGATGAAATGATTTAAGGTTAGGTAAGATAAGGTTCACAAATTGTCTTAACCCGTGTTCTGATACAGTGCACTCTGTCAAGTGCTGAGTCCACTCGGCCGAGTGCCACACACACGGTTGAGTGCTGAGTTTACTCGGTCGTGTACCACTCACTCGGTCGAGTAGATCCCGTACTCGGCCGAGTGACCTCTACTTGTTCCACTGAAGGCACCACTCGGTCTACTGCAGCTTTACTAAGTCTAGTCTAGCTCCACTTGGTTTAGTATAAGGATATACTTTACTTCCTTGTAATCTCTTATCATGTCCGGTGTTCCTTTCACGCATTCCGAGGTTCTCGTACGGGTCCCACAATAACCGAGTATTACAATAACAAAGGTTTGATCGAAAATCCATTGAATCCGGGTTGCATTTGCAGAAAAGTGTGTTTTTCTTATAACTTGAATCAGAATCCCTTGATTAAGATACAAACTAATGTTATTTATGGCTGATAAAAAAACGTCCTACTCTAGCACATATTCCAGATAAGCCTCCTAGACAAAGTATAACACAAATAAGATACTAACAAAGAACCAGTTAACTAACTAACTCTACTCCAATGATTAGATTTTCTTCTGCCTACTATTATTAATAATCTAACTCAACTAATTCAAACCCGTCTCAAACTAACTTGATATTCAAAATAGTATAATTATGATTCATGCCTACTCTCATAAGCTCCAGACTGTGTTGTACAAATCAGCAATACTCAACTTCTCCATTTGCTTCCTAATTCAAAAGTGACATGCCTACTGTAATACCCCCTTCTTTCCCGGTCAAGGCAATGGGAGAATATTACCATCTCGGTTTTCCGAGACGGTGAATCGAAGTTGCAATTAAGAAACAATTAAGATAAGCACGTTATTTAGCAATTACATACATGATAAATGAATAACAAGTGAACTATATAAATACAACTCATATACCAACTACATCATCTACACGGCTCGAGTCCAAATCTGAGGCTCGTTCCGTCTCCCGCGTGACACTAAATCAACCTGTACTCAACCTGCTCCCCATATGATCGAAAATATCATATGAATAGACACAAGCCACCCCGGAAATAGGTGACAATTACACACAACTCAAACACGTCAATTTCGATAATAAAATACAATGCATTATAAATAATTATGCAACATGACGAATATATGCATGGGACACAGTTCCTTCAACACCACAGCGATATCGGGACACACCCAGACGTACCCACAAATCGGTGACGGCACCGCAACACCACCCACCAAAAAAGCCGGACTGCAGCTCGTAAGAAGGTACTTGGGACACGATCGTGGTACAGGGCCCGAGAGCAAATCGGATCCCCTGCCAGACGATGTAACTCAACCTCACGTGTCCCTCCATAACTTAAGCCATTAATGTACACATCCCTCTTGGAGTGGGAAGCTCCAAGAGGCGACCCAAGCGTAATTGACGGTCTCCCAACCGCCTTACGTCTCCAATGTCAACAAGTAACACCACCGTAACTCCACCAACAACCTCCAAAAAGAACATTAGACACGTGAATGCAAACATGGACAAAATATGGAATATGACATCTCATACAACATATCATCAACATACCATGGATTTAACCATATGTTCAAGAATCTCGACTCTCAAGTCACCACAACAAATATCATGTGACAATGCATTTTCGACTCATACATGAACCTTAAGATCATTCTCAAATCTCATGGTAAATGCAAGACTACTCCCGGCTCATAGTTCAACAAGATCCTTGCCAACCTAGTCACCAAGGCTCCACAATCAAGAGAGGCACTTCTCCGGCTTTGTCATATGTTCAAAGGCTAGGCTCACGATGGACACGACCGTAAAGTAGAAGCGCTCCTCACGGTGGGGGTTAAGGTAGGAACCCAAAAGTAGGACCTCGCTTGAGTTGATGTTGCTTTATTCATCCCTCCCATAGAGGATTTGGGTCATGAGGCGTAAAACGATCCTTAAGACGGGGTGTTTCACATCATTCACCTTCATAAAGCTCACACTAAAATGGTGGACACTGGTAAAGAGGTCAAAGTATTGGGTAGCTTTCATTTTCTTCCCCACCTTATCGTAGGTATAAGCGGTTCTCTTCCCGACGCCCAAATAATCCACAAAGGCGTTACTAGAGAGGTGGAAGAGGGTATTCTTGAGCCTAAACCTCACGGAGTGGTCTTCCTTGTTATATACAAAGGAACTCAAAAACTTAAGGGTGAGGTTACGATAGCTCAACTCCTCTAGGTTGTACAACCCCTCCAATCCAAGTACCACGAAGATGTCATGCACCTTCCCTTCGATGCCTAGGGCTCTCAATGCATCCCGTGACACAGACCTCGTGGCGGCCATACGCTTTCCGGCTAAAACAAGGAAGGTATTGTTATGAGCTTCACTCTCGAATTCTATCCCCGGGTATCCCGGAGCGGTAATAGCGCGTGGTGCCCTTGGTTGTTGAACTTCTTGCCTTCTGCGGTTGGCTCTTGCGTTTCTCGGCATGCTACAAGAGAATTCAAAACAAGGTTCCTAATGTACATAGTAAGAAATTTAGGACAATTGAATAGATGGAAATTTTCCCCATTTCTCTAATTTTGCCAAGTAAAAGGGTTGGGAAGAAATTTCAACATAATCTTTTAAACCAAAATTTTTCACTAGATTAAGACACTCATTTTCCGGAAAATTAAGGTTCTTGTAAACTTTACTCAATACTTTGAAATTTAATTCAAGCCAATGCATCATATTTCTAATTGCTACGAAAAATTTCAACATAACTAAGCCAAGTATAAAATTGTGAAGATGGAAATTCTTATCACCTTTAGCATGTAATCGGAAAGCAGTTGAACTATGTCAAGGCACATTTACCGATTGGACGAAACTTTTCCAAGAGTTACAACAAAACTCATCTTTTTAATAATGATTAAGGTTTGAAAGACAATAAGAGTGGACATTAAGCATGAAAATCAAAGTCTGGGTAAGCATACCACTCATTTTCGAAAAACATCGAAAAATTTTGGCACACCTTTTTCAACTTTAAGACCATACATAATATCATTAACCAAACTTTATGTTTTATGAAGTAATTAAGCTTTGTACTTACAACAAAGTCAAAGTATGTCCATGTACACTACACAATTCGAAAATTTTGGCAAAATTTTGTGACAAAGTTTCTGTTTTAAGACAATATATTGCATTACAAACAAGGATAGTAGTCTTATACCACAATTAAACCAAGTTTTGTATGTGAAAAATCAAAATTTGGGCATGAACGCCCTATATTTCAAAATTTTAAGACGACTTTTCAAATACAAAGCAAGATCCAACATTAACAACAAAGGTTAGGCCCTTGTTCAATTAATCCCAACAACAACATCAAAATCCCAATTTATATGAGGAACAGCAAAATTTTCGAGTAGTCCATATATAGGTAAAATTTTGACATCAAATCTTCATATTTAACACCAATAATGGTATAAAAGGTTGTTTACTAGCATAAATTAGACATAAACAAGCAAATAATTGACAAAAACTCAAGAAAACTATGCAAGTCTAAGGATTTCGAAATGGGTACTAAATGAAAAGAGAGGAAAATCAACTTACATTGGTTAAGTAGTAAGATTAAGAAGTAATTAGGAACATAAATCTCGATTTTGAGCAAAATGTAGCAACAATGGCGTTGTAGAAATATTTTTAGAGGAATTTTAAAGCTGAAAGTATGAGGAAATTTGAAGAAATGAAGAAGATAAGGAAGAGCAAAAAGTGGTTTTATTCGAGTAACTCAGCCCGTGTGACTCACTCGGCCGAGTGCCGAGCCCACTCGTTCGAGTGACGGTTCCACTCGGTCGGGTGACCGAGTTCACTCGGTCGAGTGTCCAACTTTCAGAAACTTTCCAGATTCTGGAAAATTGGTCCACTCGGTTGAGTGCACTGCACTCGGTCTAGTGGAGACTCGCACTCGTTCGAGTGTCCACTTATGGTTTGAGAATTTTGGTTAACTTTGAATGGTGGTATCCCTGCATTAAAAGAAAAGGTTCGGGATTACACCGGCTATTGGTGGCTTCCCCAGGTTAGTTCGTACGCCAACTAACTTATCGTCATTGGCACATCATCCACATACTTGCGATTACATAACTAAACGTTGCTACTACTCACGTTTAAGATAATTCTAGTAGGTCTAAGCATTCATACTACGTACGGGTCAAAAGCGGGACCAGTGTCCCTCATACAAGCATATGCCAAAATTTTTAATACATACTACACATGCCAAACTACTCATACCATTTTCGCTTTTCAGTACACATCACATGAGAGGTTATATCAAGTAAAAGATCTATCAATCATCACAACACATATGCAACCACATATCATTTCCAATATCGTTCACCCATACTCAAGACCACCCATTTAGTGACCAACCGAGACAATAAGAACTAGTTTTGACATGAGGGCACCTACTCATCCAAAACAGATCTCCCATTGTACAAAAGTTGGGTTCATTTTATTATACACTACTAAATTCATTTTGGTTCATTGGTTTAGGTTCCAAAATCGTCGCTTTGATACCACTTTGTAACACCCCCTTCTTGCTCGGCCAAGGTAATAGGAGGATGTTACCATCTTGGTTTCCCAAGGCAGTGAATCGGAGTTGCAATTAAGAAAAAATTAAGATAAGTACGTTATTTAGCGATTACATACATGATAAATGAATAATAAGTGAACTATATAAATACAACTCATCATCTACCAACTACATCATCTACACGACTCAACTCAAAATCTGAGGCTCGTCTCGTCTCCTGCGTGACACCAAATCAACTTGTACTCAACTTGCTCCTTATATGATCGAAAATATCATATGGATCGACACAGGCCACCCCGGATATATGTGACAATTACACACAACCCAAACACCTCAATTTCGATAAAAAAAATAATGCAATATAAATAATTATGCAACATGACGAATATATGCATGAGACACACTTTTGCCAACACCAGACCGGTATTGGGACACACCCAGACGTACCCAAAGCCCGGTGACGGCACCGCAGCACCGCTCACCAAAACAACCGGACCGCACCCCTTAAGAAGGTACTCGGGACACACCCGTTGTAACATTCCGTTTTGGTGGTTGACCTTGCTTGGTGGATTGTCTTCTTATTGGTTTTTCTAATGGGTGATATGTTAGTGAGACGTAGTTAGCGGCATTTGTGGTTGGTGTTCGGTAGTATCATGGAGTTAGTGTCGAGAGGCTATGTTATAATTGATACGATATCGTGAACCGCGTTGTGGAGGTAGTCATGGTAAGCATGGTTGATGGAGTTAGTGTCGAAAACGAGGGAAGTGAGTTGAGTGGTGTTAGACGGTGGAGTGTTATGGATACAGGTTTTATAGGTTGGGTTTGAACTTCGGGGACGAAGTTCATTTTAAGGAGGGAAGATTGTAATACCTCAGGTATTCTAATCTTTGGATACTGTATCGAGTAGAGGGTACTCTATAGAGTAAGTTATGATCAGCTTTTGATAGAGTCTCGTTTGTTAGTTACTCGACCGAGTTGGGTCAACTCGATCGAGTAGGTGTTACTCGATCGAGTATGTTAGTTGCTCGATCGAGTAGCTGTGATGTTACAGGCATTTATTTTCGGCTTGATTATAAAGTAAAAGGGGTTTTTGTTATATCGACGCATCATTTCTTTTCACTTTCATAAAACCTTTCACATCTCAAAACAATGTTGCCTCCTCTCTTCTATTTTCTATCAAATCAAGTAGAAAAGGTGCATAACTTTTGGAGCTTTTCATACCGTTGTGATCGTCGTATCGTGGGTAAGATCTTCATGTCTTTTTATGTTAATTCGTTAATATTGCTTAAACCCTAATTGAGTAAATTGGGGCTTTTTGGGAGTAAATTATAGTTTATATCATGATTAGATGTTTATTATATAGGAGGTGGCTTCGTAGAGGAGAGGTTCTGACTTCTTGAGCTAGCTTGGTGGTTTCCGTCTCAGGTAGGGTTTCCCTACTCGGTTACTGTGTAATTGGTTGTGACGATGTGATGATATGAGTATATCTATGTTTATGATGGTATTGTTTGATGATGACATGTTTATCAATTTATGGATGAATGTTATAATTATATATGGTTCGCGAGGTGCGCCCTCGGCTGAGTGGAGTCATTTGCGGGAATGTCTTCACGCCCTTGTTCGCCCCTTGTGGTTCCCGTCACAAGGGGGATGTGCACATTAACGTTCAATGAGTTTTGCGCTCTATGGTTTTGAGTGGGGCTTAGGTGGCAAGGTTGTGGTCCCCACTGGAAGAGTGGATTATCTGTTGCGACGGGTAATCTGGCAAGACTACACTGATGTAGTCAGGTGTTTGGAAAAATTGTGGAGTTGGAAGTATGTGACAATGTATTGTATTGTATTGTATTGTATTGTATTGTTGTATTTTGTTATGCAGTAACTGTCCCCATTATGTCTTTTGAAAACTGTGGTGATCCAATGGGAAATGGTGAGCAGTTGATTAACAGGTATGCCTTGGAGAGCTCGCGGGTTTCTTGGGATAGAGTCACCACTAAGTCTTTTAGCTAGTCTTCCGCTGTGTCTATGACAGTTTTGATTTCAGTACTATTTGTATTTTGGTTTTGAGACAGTTGTACCTCACTTTGAGGAGTTTTGGATTTGGATATATGTATCACAACTTTAATCATTAAATGTTGTTTCTTAATGGTCCCTTATGATATAATATGCCTCGGGTAACCGAGATGGTAGCATCTCTATATGCTAAGGTGGTCTTGATAAGGCACCTTGGTGTATGAGGGTGTTACACCCGTGGTATCGGGCCCGAGAGCGACTCAGATCCCCTGCCAGTCGACATGACTCAACCGCACGTGTCCCTCCATAACTCAAGCCATTAATGTGCACATCACTCTTGGAGTGGGAAGCTCCAAGAGTCGGCCCAAGCGTAATTGACGGTCTCCCAACCGCCTTACGTGTCCCATGTCAACAAGTAACACCACCGTAACTCCACCAACAACCTCCAACAAGAACATTAGACACGTGAATGCAAACATGGACACAATATGGAATATGACATCTCATACAACATATCATCAACATACCATAGATGTAACCATATGTCCAAAAATTTCGACTCTCAAGTCACCACAACCAATATCATGTGACAATGCGTTTCGACTCATACATGAACATTTACATCATTCTCAAATCTCATGGTAAATGAAAGACTACTCATATCATGGATTCTAAATGACAAATGCACACAAAACACATATACAATACCAAAACCGAGTAGGATTAACCTACCTTCTAGCAATCTTCAATAACTATCCGAATCTGACACAATCCTGTCTCTTGAAACCGTCTCGTCCTATACAAGTCACGTAATACTATCACAGTACATCCTACATTATTATACAATACACAACCCTTTATTATTACCCACTAATTACCCCTATTACTCATACTAATCACTAATTAATCACGCATAACAAAACCCCCAAAAGGTAGGTTTCATAAGAAAAGGGAAGAAAGGTAGATCTCAACTTACAAAGTGAAAGGAAGCAATGGTAAGGTGAACAATTCTCTAAAGCAAGCTTGGATCTCATGGAGAAGGTAATTTAGAGGTTTTTAGAGAGAAGAGGGAGAGTTTAAAGAGATTGGGAAGAAGATAGAAATGAATTAGATTTAGGTACCGAAATTAGGCTTTAATTATCAGGTACTGCATAGTGCCACTCAGTCGAGTGACCCGGTCTACTCGGCCGAGTGTCACTCACTCGGTCTAGTATTGTTGTACTCGGTCGAGTGACATTTACTCAGTTCACTGCAGGCTTTACTCGGTCTAGTCTAAGTCCTACTTGTTCTAGTTTAAGGCTATACTTTATTCTCGGGTGATTTCTTATCAAGTCCGGTGGCCCTCTCACGCACCTCAAGGTTCTTGTCTGGATCCTAAAATATTCGGGTATTACACCTACAATCCCTATATCCGTTTTAAAGAGTATTAGTCGTATTATGTTTCTTTTTAGATGTAATCAAAACTACAATATAATGCTAGTACATTTTTGTCAAAAAAAAAAAAAAAAAAAAAATTACCACTATGATGACATATTACGGAGATTATGACATATTACGGAGATTACCGTAACTCCCTTCTAAATCTACGCCCACCCCCAATAAAAGCACTTAAGCTCTGCCATTAAGATGACCCATTAATAGATCTGTCTAACGGGTCGAGCGGATTGGGTTCCGGGTCTGGTTAGAATACGAGTCACGTCAGATACGTATCAGGTTAGGATCAGAATTTTTTAACAATTCTTTTTAAAAGAAAAATACTTTTTAAAAATGTAAAACATATTTAAAATTTAAAATCTAGGTATATTTAATGTTTACATTAATCATATTGACATAATTATTAAAATAAATTTTCTTTAATAATTATTTTATTATTAAATATTATAAAAGTTATATAGAATTGACTTTTTAATTGTGTTTTTAATTTTAATTAATAAAAAACAAAAAAAAATTTACTTTTTTCAAATATAATATATAAATGTTAATATTTTAATAAAATTCCTCATTTACCTTTTGATCTAAGGGTCGACCCGTCGAGTCGGGTCTCGACCCTAAAATAACGAGTCATTTCGTGTTCGGATCAGACATGTCGTCGGGTCAAAATTTCCGGGTCTTAACCCTTTAAAAACGTGTCGGGTCGGGTCATATTTTCAGATCGAGTTAATATTTGAGAGGTCTACCTATTTCCATCGGTGTTTTTCGTCCCATCTATGTGTCTAATTAGCACGAGCTGGCTGACATCAAGGCCGTGCAAATTACATTATTTTATTTTTTTATAGACTGCAAATTAAATTTGTGTGCAGTATTAGTGATTATTTATTACTACTCCCTTCTACCCAATGATCTATTGGTAATGTGGTTTTACGTACAACTAGGTGAAATAAAAAGTAACACAGCGACAATAGAGAGGATGATTTCATCCTCTTAATTTTTTTCTTCCCTTCTATTTTTTTTGACATCTCACCCCTTCTTTCATCCACCTCATTTTCGACTATTTACATCCTTTTCATTTCCTCTTCTTCAATTTTCGTCTACAATAGAGAGGATCCTCCCATATTACTTTTTTTATTCTTATTAAAAATTATTTCATAGGTTATTATTAGTCACTTCAAATGTATAAATGCTTTATAACTAGATTAATAAAGCTAATTTAGGAAGAGGAAAAAATGTGTTTATGAACTAAAATTAATATATAAAATTTTTAAAACAAAATATATCAAATGAAAATACGTGAAACTTAACATTTAATTGTGGTACATATTTTTAATCTATGTTCGAGCCTTAAACATAATCCACATGTCGTTTTACATATAGACTATCTCTCCTATGAGACGGTTTCACATAAGCTAGCAAAAGGAAAACATAAAAGACGGTCTCACATAATTGTTTATCACACAATACATATACACCATATCGTTGACTTGTTACCAAATAGACTACGGAGCATTCATTCACCAAAATATGAATGCACCATAACAAACATGAATGCACCATAATAATTAACACATTGAGTAATTTGTTTTCCATCTTTTTCAAAAAAAAAAATTAAAAAAAAATTAAATTATTGACCCCATGACAAATAAATATTAGGTAGTGGGCACAAGGGCTTATGTCTTCTTTTTTCTTCTTTCCTCTAAAAGTAGAGGAATGGACCATTTTCCTCTATCCAAGAGGACATCCAACATAATCCCCACAATAGAGAGGATGTCCTTTTAGGGTGTGTTTGGATAGCAAAAGTGGAGGGAAAAGAAGGGGAGGGGGAAGGAGGCAAGGGAAATGGAGAGAAGGGAAGGGGAGGGGGAATGGAGTGTGGGTGTTTGGATACAATTTTCC
>VHZZ01005841.1:5068-23408 GCA_009801015.1 Silene noctiflora
TCGAGTGACCACACCTAGATCGAGTGACTCAACTATCACCCATCCACGAGGAACTAGACGAGACTCGGTAAGTACTACGGTCGGTCAACGCTAGTCAAAGATCCTAGAAGGGCGGGTATTACAGTAATTAATTGTGTATATAGAATGTGGGGATCCTACTAAAATAAAGGTTTTTTCACCCCTAAAAATCATGGACCAATAGAATTACAAGAAATGTTTCAACTTTGATAGTATAGAGATTTTCGAAAAGAATTGATAGAATACTAGTATAGATCCCGCGCAATGCGCGGTACATATAAAGTATTTATTTTTCAGGGTGTTATTTATAATGGAAAATTAAAGTTATGAAAGGTATATTTTTATAAAATGTATATTTTTCTTGCCATAAAACTAAGGATTTCATTTTATAAATTTCACCAGTTATTTTAATGAATTTTTTTTTGTCACAGAGTTAATGGTAAGTATGTGTCAAGTTATTCTCTAAAGTTATAACTATTTCATTTAATGAAATATTTACCAACTTATAGTTTATAGTTTAACATCAATTTTATTTTATTTTGATAAAAAAAATCACAATTTTGAATTTAATTATAAGATTAAAGTTTTAATTATAAGATTATATTTTAATGAAAAGATAATAGTTTAAAGATAGAAGTTTTACTTGTTTTTTTATTTAGATAGAACCATTTGGAGGGAAAACTAAGAGAATATTTTTCTCTTAGTAGTAAGGCAAATGAACAACTTTTTTAGAGGGGGATATTAGAGTTTATAACAATTAATTTACAGTAATTTAACACAGTTTGAAATTTAGTGAGAAACTATACTATCGTTGTGTCTCATATGATGAATTGTAAAACAGAAGGTTCAATAATTTTACCCTGAATAAAATTTGGGTGTTATGTGAATACTATTTTGTCAACATTGTTTTTAAAGAGAATGATATTATATGATTACATATTTACCTCCACCAAAAGTATAAATCATTAAATATTAACTGATGATTTTTTTAGTAAAGAAAGATTTTATTTATTTATGGCATGTAAATATAAAGAGGATAATAATGAGATTAATTAATGAGAGTGAGGACCACTATTAGAAGCCGAATAATTGGGGGGAAACTTGAGCTAGAAAAATTGGAGTTTTGTTAATCTTTTAGTATATAGGAATTTTCTCCGTCTCAATCATTGATTTACCTTTGATTAATAAATCTCATACAAAGAATGAAAATGGGTAGGAAATTTTAGGGTAAACATAGAATTGAAACGGGGAAGTATTTGTCTAAATTTACCCATGATATTAGGATAAATATAGGTAAGGCTGAGAATAGCTAAACAAGACGACAAGATATAGTGAAGCAAGGAGGGTAAATTGTGAAAACGTGAAGGTATAAGGATGCTTAGTTTATTAAAGAGATTCGAGCATAAATAAATTCGACCCATTACTTTACAAAATTCTCCACATAATGCATGCAGAACGTAAACTCTAGTTGTGGACGTCGACCAGTACTACCACTACCACATTTTTCTTTTTCCAAGCCTTTTAATAGCAGATAGAAGTCGTGGCAAAGTTAGGATTTACGATTAGGGAAAAGGGGCGAAAAATTTCAAAGAGACGAACAAGTAATGCCACAACATAGATTTGAAAAGAAAAAAAAAATCATAAAATTTAACTAAAACTTGCGAATTTTCCATGACCTACGGGAGCGAGCGCCCCTGCTAGTCCCCCTAAATCCGCCTTTTGGATAGGAGAATCCTTGTGTAATTGGAACAAACCTGATGCCATATCGATATTCACAAAGACTTGTGAAAGGAGACCTTACACACAAATTCATGTATGCAAAATGAAACTTTTTAAATACTACGGAGTAACTAGTAATTTATTTTCACTTTATTGAGTTATATGTAACTTTTTAAATAATTCACCGGAATGAAAGGAGTATGTAAGATTGTAAGAACGAGTGCATGTAATTGTTTCCTTGTTAAAATTGACAGAGTTGACAATCCAGTCATATTGGACACATCAGATTGATAGTGACTAATTGACTTGATTAGGTAAGGCGAAGTTGAGATATGAAATTGCATCACTCAACCTAATTCTAAATTGATTTGTCGTGTCCTAGACCTGTTGCGAACCTCGCTAAACCATACTTGACCTAGTTTGAAAATTTTCTCAATCTTGAAATTTACCCAATCCGAATTTTCCCAAACTAACCCCAATCCCGTTCACAAAATCAAAACTCGTGAAGTTAACTCCTAAAGTCTTAATGGTTAAAAGTTGAGAAAAGAACGAAGAAATAAACATCATTCTAACTTCTAAGCAAAGGAGTAAAAAAAAGTTAGGGAGAGCCGCGAGTTCGGATTCTCTGTTTCATTTTGTGTTCCATTATTTCTCCATTACATGGGCAATGAACATTAAAAATAAGTAATTAAACATCATAAATGATGAGGTGTTGGGAAATTAAAGCACTGAGACATAAAATAGGACACGAAAATAAGACAGAAGATCCGGACTTAGGGCGGGAGGGAAGAAGAAAAGAGGAGATGTTTCACCTCACAGTACAATGCGCGAAAATGTTGCCAGCTACTCCCTCCGATCCACATCAATGGTAACATGGACCCACTTTTTGTGAGGAGAAAAGTGGGTCCATGTTACCATTGGTGTGGATCGGAGGGAGTATTATGTAGTTTTATTGGGCCGGGCCTATTTTTAATTGAAGCCCAAAAGCAGATTGAAAAAAGCCCAATTGTATGATTTTGCACCGGAAAAGTAGATAGTTATTGCGTGTTACGACAACATAATTACCACTGTGATTTTCTTCTTATTATTTATCTCACTTTTTATTTTACTCTATTTATATACTGTTATACACTTATCATTCATCATTCACAAAATATTCTGTTTACGATGACATATAGCCATATAGGCACACTCCACTATGACACCCTACTATACGAGAGCGGATTCTCTGTCCCATTTTGTCTGTGACACATTATTAGTTTAATAGAAATTATTACCATTTTTATTATGTGATGGATGATATGTCATAGGATAAAGATAATGGGACAGGAGATGAGACATAAGTAAGATAGAGAATCTCGACTCATACTATACACGGTTGATTTAATTTAATCTTAAATGAAAGAATTAATTTAGGTAAAATGCAAGTCTAACATTCCCTTTTGTCTTCATTAGTGGCTTACCGCGATCTAGCCTGATCATGAACCTTAACCGTTAAATTGTACAATTCATGAAATCCCACCATTCGATGGAACGACTTAGCCACCCCGATCATACTAACATGGCCAAGAAGTCAAGGATTCACAAGTCATAACTTGAGTAGACTCTACTGTGCTCGTTAGTTCTGCTATAAAAAGTGAACACTAAACAAGTAAAAATAATAATTTGTATATGGCTAGTGTTTTATGTAGTCATGAATATTATGTAATTTCGTTTTATTTTATTTATACTAGTTTATCTCTCTTCAAAAAAAGACGCATAATATTTTGGTAATTGAATGCTCATCCGTACTAGTCACTAGTCTATTTATGTACATAGCACGTCTTGCTTGTGAGTTGTGAGTTGTCACAGTCACAAGCTTGCGACCTCTCACAACCTTCTACCACTTGTTCTTTCAATTGTCCCTCCCACTTGCTCATTTGTCTCACGTCATAAGCTTATGACGGATTTTGTCGGTCATAAATGAGAATTTGGGTTATGTACATGTGAAGTATTAGTTACACAAGGACCATCAAAATCAATCTGACTTTAATTAATTATTTCGTACTTGTACCCAATTAAGCTCAACAATAACAATAAATAGCCGACCCGACTATTAATACAACAATTTTTTGGTTATTTATCAAGAGTCCAAATTTAAAAGTTCATCGGTCAGAATTACAAGTTTGTTTTTAATTTTAAGAACTAAGTTTATTTTGTTTCATCTATCATATTGACGTTTTAAAATTATCAAGACGAATATGTCCATCTTAAACAAGAAATTGCGTGCTAATAATCTGAGTTAAAGCAAACATAATTAATCCATCTTGATCAATTTTATTTATGTTTCACTTATTTGGGTGTCTCGATCATTTCTTTAATTTACGCTTTTGTCTCAGATATATAAAAGTCAAATTTTCTCCTCATATCCATGTTATTTATTCACTTTTTATTTTTTCTTAATTCTTCTTCATCGCCATTGTATCACAAGTAAATATTAATAATTGATCGGGCTGAGATAATATGATAAAGCAATAAGTCTTCCTTGTGACGGGTCAAGTATCACCCAGTTGGGTAGATAGGATAAAAGCAAGAGTGCCTAGGAAACCACAAATAACTTGTCTTTATCTACCAAAGTAAATTTTATTTAATCCGCCACAAACTTGTAACGGATATTACCCGTCATAAATGAGAATTTGCGATTATAAAGAATAAAAAAAAGCACTTAAAACAACAAATTATGTAGATGGGACCCGATAAAACATGAATAATGAGACATTTAGCTTTGGTCTTTCTTCTTTGGCAACGGTTAATGCATAACAGTTTGCATAATTTGGAGGATGCATCCTTTTCATACTTGACCTTTTGTGACCATCGCAACGGGCAAACGACAATCTAATCAGCCAATTTGTTGTTATTACCAACGATCATCTTCTTCTACTCATTCTATTAATTTTGTTTTTATATGAACTAATTAGAATCATAATTCATTATATATTTGGAGGTAACACCGCCCTCATAATTTCCTGTTTAGAAAGTTTGTCCGTTTTAAACTTAAAACGAGTTAAATATGATAAATAAGATAAATTTAAAATGTTTGAATGTTAGCAAAAATATCACCTTATATGCAAGTTAAATATACTATTTATTATGTTTTAACGTTGAAACAAATATGCTCTTCTTAAAAGAGACTAAGTGGCCCATCCCTCCTAAGTCCGCCAACCCGCAAAAATCGTGATCTCCATTGGGCCCGGCTCGGGTTGTGAATGGTGTAGTCCGACCCTGCAAAACCCTAGCTCGCATGTCCGCTTTGGTCACCATACTCACCAAACCCATGTCTATCCGGACCGTTCAGAGTCATCACACCCACGGGCCACGGCCCATCCCCAATGTGCACACTCCGAGCCTGTGACATGGGCTCAGGCTCATCCCCTCCCATCCCGGTTCACTCCCTAACCCCGCCCACTGTCCAGGTCTACCGACCAATCAAGCACAAACACATCAGTACAAAACCATAGTTTGAAAGTACAAAACCATAATTTGAGTTGCTCGTGAGCTCTTCAAATTAAGCCAACATATATAGCTCATCTTGACTCGTTAAATTCTCTAACAACCAAAATTCAAGCCGAACTCAAACCAAATCCAACTCAAATTACTCACAAACTGTCTTATCTTATTATCACCCTTACTACCCTAATCGCGACCGATTAAAATTGGATACTAAACCATCCAATCACAAGAAAGAACCTAATCACCCAAATACCAACAACACATTGCACATTGTAACCTTGTAAACAACACTAAAAAAAAAAAACAATATAAAAATGCCACAATAAAACTTTTTCCAAGGTATATGAAGACCAAAGTGGTATAAATGGGGACCTTGATAATGAAAGACATGGACGCATGACAAAAAGAAGCAAAGAACCGCCCCACTATATTATTAACACCAACATTTCCACTCTCTTCTTCTTCCCATTTCTCACTAAAATCTCACTCTGTAATCTGCACTTATTTATTGCACCATTAGTCAGAAATCATAACTACCACCATTATAATTATTATTATAATTCCGTCGCAAAGAATAAAAAAGGTAAATAAGTAATTGAGAGAGGAAGGGAAGTAGTTTTCTTCTCCTTTTAATCACTTCACATTCTACCCTTTTCCTTCTTTCACAAATCTCCACAAAACCCTCACGTTTTCTCACAAACTTGCCTCCTTTTTCAACCTTTTCTTACTCATTTTTCATGGGGTTTGCTTCTTTCTACTCCTTCACTGCTTATTAATGGTGGGCATTGCTTCTTTTTAACTAATTTCACCAAAGTTTCAATCCTTTTTTTTTTTTTTGCTAATTTAAATAAATGGGGATGAAGAAGGAGAAGAATGAGCTTAATTTTGTTCATATATTGTTTTTATTAGCATCATTTGTTTGTGTAATATTGTGCCAAGATGAAGATGCTGGAGTTTACATTGTTACTCTTAAACAAGCTCCTTCTGCTCATTTCTACTTTACTCAGCTCACCAAAAAACACCATTCTAATAACACTAGTTTAAGCACTCTTCATAATCCAAGGTACATTCTTCTCTTATGTTTTTCCTCGTTCCGTCTCAATTATTTGTTTACCTCTTTTATCCTGTGTGACGGGTATTTTAATAAAAGGTAAATAAATGATTGAAACAAAGCGAGTATATGTGTCTTCAATTTGGCTACTCCCTAGGTCTCATTCAGTTGTTTGTATACTTATACTTAGTCTAAATTACTAGGATAAGTATCTATCTATTTCTGGTTAAGTTTAGTTGCATGATTTTGTAATTGGAAATGAATTAGTAGTATAGTTTCTTTATTTGGTGTGAATTATTGTAGTGCATTGGATCCACTTACCTAAATTGGGTTAATTATATGGATTTTGGTCCAAATGTGCATGTTGGTATGATGAAGTCTTAATTAAGTAGCTATTTTGTTGGATTTTTGCGAGAATTAATCATTTTAAGGTGATAAATTTCATGATTTTTTGGGGTTTTATAATTGCTTTAATTGTTATTAGGAGTTTGATGATAATTTGGTTGGAATGATGAATCCAACGGTAATAAACATAATTGTTGTCTGTATTACACCTCATGAGGAAATTTGATTTTGGAGTATTAGCTTTCTTTGATTATTTTGTGGATTTGGTGGATTTTTTTATATTTGGTAGTTTTGTGTCTCATTCTTGAGAAACTTAGGTTTGTCCTCTTTTACTAATTTGTCATTTTTCGCGTAAATGAATTGATAGATTTGTTTTTGGCTTGTTAGAGTTATGCACCTGATGTTCATGTTCTGAAATCTGAATCAAACTTTCGTCGTATTTCTGCTTCGTGTTTGTCAAGATTGACCATCTGATAGTTTTTTGATGCTTATGAGGTTTATGTAATTTATCTGGCCGTAAATGTTCAATCTTTCAGAAATGTCTCAAGATCGGATCCTCACTATGGTTCTTATGTCGCAAGAGTCCATGATTCGTTGTTGAAGAAGGTGTTGAAAGGCCAAAAATACCTGAAATTGTACAGTTATCACTACTTGATCAATGGTTTTGCTGTGCTTGTTACACCCGGGCAGGTACTTACATTTACCCATGTTTTGTCATGAGTTTCTGCATAATCTTCAATTATGACTTTGAGTTTTATTGGACAACTTTTCCTGTTTCACTTTAGGTTTAGAATGAATGTGTTCCTAACATTGCTTTTTCTTTATTGTTTTTTTTCCACAAATTCTACTTCATGTATCCGCTTTTAAGGATTTTGTTGTGACACATCGAGTTGCTATATTATTTTTTTACATATGTTCATAGTGCTTATCAGTATAATTTATTGAAGTCGAGATTTGCAAAGTTTACGATTTCTTGTGCTGATTCAAGTGCTTCCGTCTACTTATTTAAGGTATATCATGAACAAATTTGACTCGGTGAATTACTCTAGTGTCAGAAGGAACTGGAGTATAACAGAGGCAATGCAAATTTTAATATTTTGGTGAACTAACTAGTGACAAATATTCTGGGGAGGTGCAGTTGTACCCATACTCTTTTGTAATGTACTCCGTAGTATTATAAATAGACAGCTAGATTCCATAACTCCAAGAGAAAGAACAGAAATCAAATGCAAGTAAGCGACTCTAATAAATTTTCATCAGGGTACTATCAATATGAGTTTTAAAGAATTCTGTTTTGTTTATATTGTTGAACTTGGCTTTTCCGCTTCCGTTCAGGAAGCTGCTGTCTTCATATTGATGAAGTAAACTTCAATACTGAATGATTTTAATCTCTGATTTGTGTTCAGCCCATTTTATTTGTTGTACATAATTGCTTGTAATTATCTGCTAAACACAATATATGGATATAAAGGCATCCAGGCTTTCAGGAAGAAAAGAAGTGGCAAATGTGGTACTAGACTACTCTGTTAGGACCGCCACTACACACACTCCTCAATTTCTAGGACTGCCTCAAGGGGCATGGCCTCTGGAAGGAGGATTTGATTCTGCTGGAGAAGGGATAGTGATTGGGTTTATAGACACCGGGATAGATCCAACACATCCCAGCTTCTGTGATAATTTGGACAAGAATGCATACCCAGTTCCACAGCATTTTTCGGGTATATGTGAGGTTACTAGGGATTTTCCATCAGGTTCGTGCAATAGGAAGCTTGTTGGAGCTAGGCATTTTGCGGCATCAGCAATAACAAGAGGGATATTTAATGCAAGTCAGGACTATGCATCTCCGTTTGATGGTGATGGACATGGGACGTAAGTTAATTCTTCTTGATGATGTGTTCAAAACTTGGGATCTTTTTCCTTGCTAGTTTACATATACAGATGTACATGCGCGGTTCACTGAATGTAAATTTATCTGATAAAATTTTGGCACATTTTATAACATCATGGACTATTTCTAGTTTGGTCTACTGAGGCCTGCGTTCAAGCCACATTAAGAATCACTGATTATGAGTGACAACCTGAAAATTCAAGATTTCACCGTAGTGATTGATTAGTAAACAATGTCTGGTAGTGAACTTCTGGCTGGGGAAAAACATGTATCCTTATTCAGGACTCTTGGAGTCTTTTTGTTCCCGAGGTTCAATATCCTCTTTTGGCACTTCTTTTCAACAACGTGCTAGCAATTTCTTTTGTATGCGCCATGGGACCAAAATATACTATCACAATTAATTTTCTTTTTGAAAAATAATTGTAGCCTGAAATTTTGATGAGACATATTTGGCAATGATTTATGGTTAGTATAAAGCCATATGTAGACAATATACTTAAGTTGCATATCATCATTGCATTTTTACCAGAGGTCAATTGAGATTTTGCGAACAACCTCGCATGATACAGTTGTTGTCTACATGTGACCTCTCTTTACCCCACTTAGGTCGGAGCCTGTTTGGAGACATTGGGTCAAATGATGATCTTGGTGCCGTTTAAACATTAATTTTATGGCTAAGTTTGGGTCATATATTCTTTTCTGTCAACTTTTGTAGGGTTTTGTTTTGGGGTCAAATATGGGATGAATTAAGTAATCAAACTAACAAACAAAATAGAATGACTGGTGTTTGACATGTATGTTTTCCTGATTTTGAGACTTACCTAAATCTTCTTGACAGTCATACAGCTTCGATAGCATCAGGTAACCATGGAATACCGGTTGTTGTTGCTGGGCAGCTCTTTGGTAATGCAAGTGGAATGGCTCCTCGCTCACAGTAATGCATCTGAACTCTATATTTTTCATCAAGATGATATTTTATGTTTCTGCTTGATTACTTGCTAATAAAGAGTTTCAGAAATTCTAGTGCTTTATATATTGTGGTTATTACTTATTATGTATAGTCGTACTATTACTGTGTGTACTTATGATGTTGTGTTTGTACTAATTTACTTTGCTATGCTTCAGCATTGCTGTATACAAGGCATTATACAAGAGTTTTGGAGGTTTTGCTGCGGATGTTGTTGCAGCCATAGACCAGGTAATGGTCAATTTTTATCTGTTGAGAACCAAAAGAAAAATGTCGTAACCATTTGTGCATTACATTCACGGAGCCATCAAGGGGCAGATGCTCAGTTTACTAGCTAGTCAACATGTTGTTCTCTCCATTTACTTGATTCATGGCATTTGTTTTTGGACTAATTTCTTAGGAGAAGAAAAATAGCTGAGAGACGAACGAGGCCCACACTCACATCAGTCACGTGGGAGTGTTTTTGTGGGTTATTTCTTGCCCAATGTTGAATCTATGTAATTAATTTGATAGTGAATCCAAATGAATGGAGGAGTAATTATTATTTTATTGCAAGAAGAGGGAGTAATTGTTAATCACAAGGTTTTACGCACTCAAGCTGTATGTGTGACCTTCTTTTTCTTCTGGTTGTTTCTACTCTTTCTGCCTCTTCTTTCCCAGTTCCTCTAGGAGAGACTGAAAGAATTTTCTGCTAGATGATCTGCCGTATAGATTGCCATTGTTGCTTTCTCAAATTGATGCTTATTGTCAGTTAGTTCGGAAGTCGGGAAAGTGGTGATTGACCCCCCATAACTTTGTGCAATTGTGAAATTAACCCCCACAACTTTTAATTGGAGTAATTAGGCCCCATAACTTACATAATAAATGAAATTAAACCCCTTTATCAAAATCTCACGAGAAATTTGTAAAAATGGTTTTCACATACGTATGTAATTCGGTATACATTGTAATTAACAATTTTATGTGAATTTTTTTTGAAATGTTGAAAAATGGAAAATTTTGAATATTATTTTACCCTTATATTATATTTTTTGTCATGAAAATCTTTTATTCCAACTTCTGATTTTAATACAACTACCTAACAAAATATTTTGCGATTGAAAGTTTTTTACAAAAATTGTAAAAAAAAAAAGTTGAAAAATATGTACTTTATATAAAATTAATAAATTGTTTGATTTTCGTAAAGTATTTTTAATTTTTTTATCTAATTTATTCTATTTTTTGTTTTTGATTAATTTTTTGTAAACTTTTATTTTGTATTTTTCATAAAAACACAACTTTTTTACTTTTTGATATGATAAATTGAATTGCTCGTGGGATTTTGATAAAAGGGGCTCAATTTCACTTATTATGTAAGTTATGGGGCCAAATTACTCCAATTGAAAGTTATGGGGCATAATTTCACAATTGCACAAAGTTATGGGGGTCAATCACCACTTCCCCGGTTCTGAAGTTCACTAAGAATAATCAATTCGTGTTTTTCGGGTCCTTCCTCTCTAAGAACAATTTTATCTTAATTTGATAGCAAAAGAAAGTGAATTTCGTATATTCATTTACACAGGCAGCCCAAGACGGTGTTGATGTCGTAAGCTTATCAATTACTCCCAATAGACGTCCTCCCGGAGTTGCCACATTTTTCAACCCTATAGATATGGCATTATTGACAGCTGTAAAGGCTGGCATCTTTGTGGTCCAAGCAGCTGGAAACACTGGTCCAGGTCCCGGAAGTGTCTCTTCCTTCAGTCCATGGATCTTTACTGTGGGGGCTGCTTCGCATGACAGGATCTATAATAACTCAATATGTCTTGGCAATAATTTGAACATATCTGGTGTTGGACTTGCACGTAAGTCTTTGAAATATCTCCATCTGCTTTTGCTTGCTTAGTTTTGCAAGTTAGGGGTTTCCTTTTTTTGACATTGCAGATAAGGTAGGATTACAAGGCAGTAGACTCTGCAATCCTTTCAGCTTAGTTTCCATGGTACTATGAGTTTCGCAAGTTTCAGCAAGCTATCATTGGACATACCAGTACCAGTTTTATCCCATTTAAATGAATTTTGGCTATATTAATACTATTTTCTACTTGTAGTTACAGAAGACAATAAATTTGACAGTGAAATCTAGTTCTATCCCATCTTTCGTTTTCAACATAATAAATGAAAGTAGTGTCTCGTTCGCAGAAACAAGTCTTTGATGATTGTTTTTAGATTTTGACATGAACATCAACCTTAGCTGACTGCCTCTAAAGTGAGTAAGTGGGGTTAGTTGCACAATGTTTCAGACTTACCTGTGTGCAAAGAGGGTGTTTCTAGTACATATTTCCGGCTTAATTGTAGATAAGGAGCTTAGACATTGCTGCTGTAGTAAAAAGAAATGGCCTTCATGAAAGAAAATTGAAAGAGAAGAAAATAAGTCGGATAACGGTGATTCGAGTGGTAATTTGGTAACTTGATAAGTTAATGGTGGATTCAAGGCAGTTCTTTGGCTTACCTTTTTTTTCCTTTATTTTGTCCATGTCCTGTTCCTTAGCTGTCCTCTTTCCCCGTTTTACCCTCACTTACCATTTTCTGTTTATCTCATGTAAATTTTTGAGGTTGATTGCTATTTGCTTCAGTCATGGCGCATATATAAAGCCTTATTGATTGTACTTGATTACACTGGTACATAGTATCTATATGAGTAGTAGTTTTGACTTCGTTTTAAAAAGCATGCCTAGACGCAATGCTAACTTGCCAAGTCACCATAAAAGACTTTTGAGCCTTGTACATAAGGCAAATTTATCAAGGGACCCTAATATGTAATTTCCATAGTTTTTATTCTACTTATCTTATTACGCCTGTTCCCTCAATTTTGTCTTTAATCTTATTACCATTTCATTGGCCCATTATATCTTGTACATTTTATTCATGTTAGCGCTCTTCAAATTCCAAAAATGGGGTATTGTTGTACAAACTTTTAGTTTCAATATACAGATTTGTCTGCAAAAACAGCATGTTCATGTGCATGATGTGTGAGGCTTTGCCTTGCGCTTTATTTCTCGTTGCTTCGTGCTTTCTAAAATGCGATTTTTACTTTTTACTATGCTTGTGAACTATAATAAATATTAATTAGCTTTTTTATTTTTTGCTCTTGTTTGTCCAACAGCGGGCTCAAACGATACCGCTTATACTCTGGTCTCTGCTACACATGCGTTATCCAATGACACTGCTGCTAAAGATGACATGTACCTTGGAGAATGCCAAGATGCCAGTCTTTTGAACCAGGATCTTATTGCAGGAAACCTTTTGATCTGTAGCTATTCCGTACGTTTTGTGCTCGGAGTTTCCACCATCAAACAGGCATTAGAGACGGCCAAGAACCTTAGTGCAGCTGGAATTGTGTTTTACATGGACCCTTTTGTAATAGGGTTTCAGTTAAATCCTACTCCCATGGATATGCCAGGAATAATTATTCCATCAGCAAATGACTCTAAGGTGAAGCATTTTTTTTTTTCAGGAGTGTGGGATTCCTATGGATGTTTTAGGAGAGAAGAGTTAAACACGCTACCAGTCATAAATGCTCACAATCGACCTCAGTAATGAATTCTAGCATGTGACTGGTCATTATTGTTAAAACACGCTGTCAGTTAATGTTTACTTTTTTATTGTTATCTCTTCTACCCGTACAACATCAGCAAAGATTCCTGTCCATGGTGAGGTAGGGGGGTGATGTACACAACCTACAAAGAGGTTGTTTCATAATGAACATTGTGTCGCTATTTGCATTGACTGACTGCTAATTCTGGCCATCCTTATTATTACTTTGCATTTTGTTTTACAGGTTTTTCTTCAATATTACAATTCGTCTTTGTTGAGGGATCCAACCACGAATAATATTGTAAAATTTGGAGCAGTAGCTAGCATTACTGGTGGAGTACAGCCAAGTTACACTGTCTCTGCTCCGAAAGTAATGTATTACTCTGCTCGAGGTCCAGATCCAGAGGATAACTCTCTGAATGCTGCAGACATACTGAAACCAAATGTGGTTGCTCCCGGAAATTCAATATGGGCTGCTTGGAGTTCACTTGGCACTCAATCTATCGAATTTGAAGGTACATGCTTGTTAACATGATGTCAAATTGAGAATAGTACTCCTTCACTGGTGAATTTCAACCGTTAACACCTGCAATGAAATGTATATTATTAGGTGAGGAGTTTGCCATGATGTCTGGAACAAGCATGGCTGCTCCTCATATTGCAGGGCTGGCAGCTTTAATAAAAAAGAAATTCCCGGGTTTCACTCCAGCAGCTATCGCATCTGCTCTTTCGACCACAGCATCACTTCGTGATAAGAATGGCGGGCCCATAATGGCCCAACGTGCGTATTCCAATCCAGATGTGAATCAATCTCCTGCAACTCCATTTGACATGGGAAGTGGGTTCGTGAATGCTACTGCAGCTCTTGATCCAGGGCTCATTTTTGATACAAGTATGTTACAAACATTTTTATTTTGATTTTGGTTTCTGGATGCTTTATCAATGGATGAAGGCGGTGAAGCAAGATTTGTAAGAACTTGCATAGTTTTGCTCCTATATCTTTTTCGAAATTTTTTAAACAGCAAAGTCATTGTTAAATTCACCAACCTGAGAGCAGCTGTTATGTAAGGTCCGTTTCTTTGTTATATAAATAAGTAGTCGTAGATGTGTGGTGTGTCTTGGGTTTTATAGGGGTGCGGGATCAAAGGAAGATCACGTATCCTGTATCAGATTTGTGATACGGAATTACGGAGTACTTAATGAGTGGTCCTTCCCTTCTGACTGTATCCTGAATTCCTGGTTTGTGGTGCCTGGCCTAGATTTTCAGAAAAAGGTTCTACATTAGTCAGAATAGAGAGGCAGTTCTGGCTGACCATTAACCGAAAATGGTTAGACTATCCGCGATATCATGAAAGAAACCGCAGATGGTGTAAAAGCCATTTTGGCCCAAGTCCATCAACCTAATGAATAATGATCCTTTTGCTCCATCCGTAATGCACATTCACAGTTTTCTATAATGCATGTGCGTGTGCATTTAATTTGGGTTTTTAGGTGAACTCTATTGTCAATAATTTGATACCTATCTCATCACATCTATTTCTCCCGCCTTTTTTTGCCTTTTTGGGGAAATTTGACGAGTATTTTAATTTTGCCAATGCAGGCTACGATGACTATTTCTCATTCCTTTGTGGCATCAATGGGTCAGCTCCAGTGGTTTTAAACTACACAAGTCAAAGTTGCGGAATTTCTACCCTCGATGGCCCTGACTTGAATTTACCGTCTATTACATTGGGAAAACTTAGCCAGACTAGATCAGTCAATCGAACTGTTTTAAACATTGGTCCAAACGAGACCTTTGCTGTTGGTTGGAGCGCTCCTTATGGTGTTTCCATGAAGGTTTCCCCTACACGCTTCTTCATTGCAACCGGGGATAGGCAGGTTCTGACTGTTCATTTGAATGCTACTCTGAATAATACTGCCGCTAGCTATGGCAGGATAGGGCTTTTCGGGGATCAAGGTCATGTAGTAAACATTCCCATATCAGTCGTCTTAAAGAGAACTTACAATGCAAGTAACTGAGCACGGATTGAGAATGGTGCTTTCGGAATCTAATGCTTGACTGCTGATTTATTTTTTTGATTCAATACGTGTAAAGTTTGGTTTCTGGTTAGAATGTAGATAATTGCGTGTATAATAACAGGTAAAGAAGTGAATCTGTTTGTTACAGAGTAATTTCTATGTTGTATCTTGTTTTCTCAGTAAGCTCATCTAATCGATTTGAAATAGCAAATTTGGGTGTTACAGTAGACTAATTATTGCTAGCTAAAGTACTCTAAGAGGAATTTATTCAACATACATTATTATTCGACGTAAAGTCGGGTCGAATTTTAAGGGCTAGTTCGAGTTCCTGGAGCATTCTCTATCAGTTTGGCTGATGGTTCAGGGAAAACAGGTGGTAGGTTTCCTGAAGTCACTGTTGTGGCTGGTGGAGCGGGTGCTGAAGGAAAGGCAGGATCTGAAGGTTGTGAAGGGAAAGCCGGCACTGAAGGGATGGTGGGCCCTGATGGCTCAGAAGGCACTGAAACCTCTGAAGGCAGTGAAGAGAACGTCGGCCCTGATGGCTCAGAGGGCACTGAAGAGAAGTTGGGCCCTGATGGCTCAGAGGGCACTGCAGCCTCTGATGGCATTGAAGAGAAGGCGGGCCCTGCAGGCGTAGAGGGCACTGCAGGCATGGAAGGCATAGTCGGCAGAGTTGGCATGCCAGGGAATGGGAGAAGAGGAAGAAAGTGAGGCGGAACAACCGGTTCTTGATAAATCGGGAAGGGATTATGAAGAGACGGTATTGCCCAACCAGGTTTTCCCATTAGTGCATGGTGAGCAGTTGCTTGGCGTGTAATGAAGCTGGAAATTATCACTAGAACCACGAAAAAAGCCGAGGTATTAACAAAAAGACGATTTGCGCAAGCCATTGTAGTATGTGAAGGAGATGGTGAAATTTTGATGAAATGATTATAGAGGTGAAGAGGGTTTAAATAGTGTTTTAGAGAATGATAAATGATTTAATTACACATTGCATGGTATCTCTAATCCAAACCTAATGCCATAAATTGAGGTTTGATTTGCATGTTGTTTGTATAATTGTCAGAAGTTAAGTATAGACTAGAGAGAGTTCATATATTTGTTGTGAATTTGACCAGTTATGGAGTCTCCATTTGGAATGCACAAGAGTTTCAATTCACAAACCGGTCTTTTATACTTATTATAATTGTCATTAGATGAGGTGAATACCGAAAATGAGATCGTTGCTGAATTAATATCTTCAATTTAAGTGTGTGACTTGTGTCTTAACTCATATTGTTTAACGACTTAAGATTTTGATTTAAATAGAATCAAAAGAATAAGAAAATTGACCCTTTTATTAGTGGCGTCTCACATAGTCACACCACACGAGAACGACCTAAAAAGGCGAAAAAATCACCTACTAAAAGCATGTTAAGTTTGTAAATGAAGTTTATGCTTAAGCTCATGAATGATTCGAATGAATACTCAATGATTTTTAAAGAAAAAGTGAAATTAATGTTTTAATATGGATCAAATTTGAGATCTACAAGTCACAAAGACTTGTCACTAGTTGCAACCACTAAAACCCAAATGTTGTTTGAACTTTATAAATTACACGTTTTATAAAAGAGCGATGCAAGTTACTCCGTACAACATATACTCCTGATCTAAGTTAAAACCGATACATCTGTTTACTTAATTTGTAGTTTTTTTTTTTTTTTTTTTTTGTTTTTTTTCAAATTACCAATTTCGCCTAAAATTTACTTTTGTGCATAATTTTTCTTCATAAAAAAAATCAACTATTCAACTATTTTTATTTTTTTTTATTTTATTTTTTTATTTTTTTATTTTTTTAACCTTCCAAAATCTGACTCCAAGGTGAAAGAAAATAAAAACCTTGAATCCCAAGTAACCCAATATTCATAACAGACACATTGGCGCCTAACGATATATACCGCCTAATTTTTAACCGTCCCAACACTTCACCGCCTTCCCCCCCTTTTGTTCTCTATATATTCAATTTTCTTCCAACAATTACCCAAATTAAACTTCTCTGCTTCAATTCCCTAAATTTTTCTTACATCAATTACCCGATTTCACTCACTCGATTAATTCGTCTACTTGAAACCCTAATTTCTGATTTTAACTACAATTAACATGGAGAAATTGGTACTTCCTTTAAAGAAACGCCCCGTTAATCTAATTTGTTCCCAAGTTGAGGACGAAGAAAATCAGGATTGTGTCGGGTTTGTGTCAACGAGTATAAGCAAGAAAATCATCCCGATATTCAACCCTGAATCGAGCCACATTAATCTTCAACTCTACCCTCCAAAGAAAAGATTTCGTCGTGTTGAAATTCTTTATGTTGATCGTCATCACCAGGGAAAAGATATTGAGACTGACTTCCAGTTCCGCTTGGTTATATTAACTCGTCTCGAAAATTTGAGGAGATCTTCTTGAAGCATCAAATATCTTCTTGTTTATAAAGATAGTACTCGTAATTGTTTAGTTAATCTGTACTTAATTAATTTTGGAACTGAACAAATTTGTAATTCTTGAGATTATAGTGTTTGATTGATTATTTAGTATTTGTGATATATTGTGTAATTTTGTCTAACATGAAATTTACGGTTATAATTGAACTGTCTCCCTTGTTAAGTGGTTCATGTACGGAGAGTAACTCGTTACAGATTTGAAATATTGATGGAATAAAAACAAACTGATTCACTTATCGAATATGGGATTAGATACAGATATTGAAATTACTCGAATTCAGATATCTCCGTTCTAAAGAATTCACACCATGCAAATGAAAATTCAAAAAATATTAACTTCACCAACAAAAAAATATTTACAAGACGAACTCTCAAACAACATTAACCATAGAACTTCACAACTATATAATGTCATAATCCAACGTCCCAGTTACTCCCCCTGACTCGACAGATTCTTTGCGTTTTATTAAAATACTCCTCACAAAAGAATAAAAGTGTAAAGAATCTGTTGAGTCGGAACTCGGAGGTAGTATGATTTATCACCAATCATTTATCTTCCAAGAGTTTGCAGAACCAGTGTTATCAGTTCTTTACTTTTGGCCGCTGGCACGGCGCTTTAGCTGCGATTTATTCCCCATTTGCTCCATATAAATCGTCTGAAAACCAAATCCATCATTATAATCAGCATTATAAGCTTGATAGTTACCTCTCTGATACATATGTGAGTTGTGAGCAGAGAGGGCATAGGCTCTGCCGCCTTCTGCGTAGGCCTTTTTACTCGTCATACGTTTCAC
>VHZZ01005841.1:27960-42808 GCA_009801015.1 Silene noctiflora
ATTCTATATCATTTGACATGAGTGCATATGATATGAATGACTGGAGAAGCTGGCGAAAGCATGATATGTAGAAGGGGACTTTGTCACTTGGTGTCGGGGTATGACCAAATCCTACATCGTTTGACCTGATTGACATGGGAAGCCGGCTCAGGCACGACATGAAATCAGGATTTTCGCTCTCTCGACCATCTGATAATAGAATGATACTAGTAACAGGGTTCTTTTCACGTCGTTCGTCCAAGACTTTGACAGCKGYTTGCARTCCTGAAATGATGTTAGTATAYCCACCTGCCCGAATGGAGTYAACGGCTTTTAAGCTATCATCTTGGCCTGCTTGTGTCATCCTYTTTAGAGGGGTTAGCCTAGTTGAATAGTTCGAGAATGTGATGATTGAAAGTCGGTCTCTGGGGCCGAGATTTTTAATCACAAAATTGACAGCTTGCTTCAAGAGTGTGAGCTTGTTATCAACACCCATACTGCCACTGACATCTAGCACAGCCACCAGATCAAGAGGTGCACGAGTTTTAGCAACGCCATCAGTTTCAGGAGCCAGCATGGGGGCGCGGATGGATACAAGGACCGCAAATGAGTCAAATTTGTCTGACTTGCTTACAGCCGGGTACTCAGGCAGGGCCTTGACGGTCATTGCCATGTCCTGGCCATCTTGTGGTTGAGATGGGGCCTCGCTATCTGACAAGGGCTCATCGTCATTGAAATTACCATAGAAATTGTTTGGGATTAAGGGAATTAGTTGCGGGTCCGTGGATTGCTCGCCGGAGATACTATTAGTCCATGTACCATAGCAAGTACGACAAACACGATTGGCSTTGCCATTTTGAAGATTGTAGTAAATGCAATCGGAGTGGAATATATGGGAGCAATCTGCTATGAATAATTTTCCTGTCTTCTTGCCGTTTTTGCAGACGTAGCATTCGCTCTGCAAATAGCAATAAAATACAATAAATTCATTAGTTTCGCAGATTTCCGATCTCCATTAAACAAGTACATAGCCACATTGTCAAAATCACGAAGCAAAATTACATGACTGGTAAGCTGAACTTTTTTTGGCCCCGTTGATCCTTCACATTCATCATAGCATTTCTTTGTGTATAATTTTCCCGTCTTCCTATTTCCTTTGCCGATGTAGTATTTGCTCTGCGAAAAAGCATAGAATACAATGCAGTCGTTAGTTTTCTGCTGTCAATAATTCTCCTGGCCCTTCGTTTCCTTCAACCTTGTTCGCCGGTTTTAATATTTGTTTTTCTTACATCTCTTTGTTCTGCTCCGTCTCATATGACTATATGAGCATCAGCCATCAAGGGAGATCAAGGAATTCACGATCCACCTTGACGCGATGACTTCCCAAGTTGTCGAATTTACCACAAGACAACTTAAAAATGCATAAATAGGAAAATCTAATCGTTGAATACTAATTCGATGAGCAAAAGTAAGCACATAAACGCATAACATCTAGCGCGATCCCTTGATATATTACAGTAGACGACCAATGTTGTTAGTATGTATTTTATCTTTAAATCACATACTCCTCACAAATAATATAAAGAAGTAAACAAATAATTGAAACAAACGGATTACCTTTGAATTCTCCATTACTCAGATACGAATTACAGATAACTCGTGAATTCGATATTTTTTCCCTCAAAGTTGACTCGGCCTCATTAATTCTATGAATGTTCAACTTCTAACTTTTAATCAACTGACTAAAGCAACATAACAACACGTTTTATAGTTGTAAATGGTGTAATAAAATGTTGATTAAAAGCAAATTGCTGTATTATTTATTTTTGTTTAATCAAGTCTATACTCGAATTTTCCGACTTTGCTCGTAAGTGAATGTTTCCAAATTTATTCTATGACTCTTCTATATGGTGGAAGAAACTAAGAAAAAGTCTAGTAAACATGAAAATAATTTATAAGACCATTTATAAGAAAGGTTCGGTTTAGAATATCTAAATTCACAAATCGGATCAGATAAAGATATTGAAATTATTTGAAATCAGCTTTCAGTATCTGATTTAAAACACAAATTCGGATCAAATATCCAATCCGCAATCAAACACTACATACATGTCATAAAATGAGAATATGTAAAGTACAAGCTTTTTTTTTTTTTTTTTTTTTTTTTTTTTTTTTTTGATGATTAGGGAATCTGATACAACTTTTTTTCGGTGCGCATCTGATAAACCCCCAAGTATGCGCAATAACTTGCAAATCACGCACATATATCTGGTTAACCACCCTTTTAAAAGGGTGACACTGTGACAAGGTCGGAATCTAGAAGACACAGGAGCAGGCCATAAATTCCGTTTTTATGTAAGAAAAGTAGAATTACGAGTGACAATAACACCACCCTACTCGAAACTCCATTGTTTTGACTTCGCCCCTTTGTATAAATTCCGTTTTGAATGTTCAACCTCGAGCTCTTATTCAACTAATTAACAAGAATGAGAATAAAACAACACATTCTATAGTTGGAGATTATGTGTAATTCAGAGCTGATTAAAAGCCATTGCTGTAGTATATATTTAATTTTCTTTTATCAAGTCAACACTCAACTTTATACGTGAATATTTCCACGGTTTCTCGACGACTCTTCTAAGAGGCATTCAAGAAAAAGTCTAATAAACTCGGGAATAATTGGTTTGTAGGTTTGATCGAGCCCCTTAACTTTACTCAGTTGTGCAATCACGCCCCTTAAATTTCGAGTATGGTAATTAGACCCCTTAGCAATGCAAATCAAATTAAATTTCAAAACATGTAACTTCACCCACAAATATGTTTTACTGTACAATGCAATGACAAACTCTCAAACAGCATTAACAAAGGAACCTCAAAGGTTGCAGATGTCTTTAAGGGTTTGCAGAACTGTTCCCATCAGTGCCTTGGTTTGGACCACTGACTTGGCGCTCTTGCTGAGATTTCTTCACCATTTGCTGCATATACGACGTACGAAAACCAAACTCATCACCAACAGGAGCACCACTCGCAGGAGCGGCACCAAATTCCATAAGATTAGCATCAACTGGCTGGAGCATTTGAGCAGCAGCTCTTTGATACTGGTGTGCACTCTGAGTTGACAGTGCAAAGGCTCTGCCACCTCCTCTATACGCTTCTTCAGTCCTCATACTCTGCGCGACCCCACCTGCCTGACCAAATAGGGACATAGTGATGCTATCCTCTACCTCCCCTGCATACGAGCCTTTCAAACTACACCTACTCAGCTCGAGTATTTCTTGGGCCTCATCTAGGTCCCCTCTCTCCGCCATCTCCTGTGCTTGTGCAATTCCTTCTGCTATCATGATTCTATTCTTCTCCCTGTCCACCTCTAGGCACACCCGCTTGTCTTCTTCCAATAACTCCTCTTTTAATGGCCTCCTAATATCAGCTGTTGCTGTATTGGACTCGATTTTTTCATTAGACAACGGGTTCTTATAGGAACATTTCACCTCCAATAACTTAGTCTTCAAGGTTTCCTCTTTATTTTCGACTTGTGGGACTGAGAGATACACCAGGAACTGCTTCTCTTCATCTGCGTAAACGTCACCAATGTAGATCACCCCATGTCGACTGTTAAAGCTGTCAATAGTATTCTTATACCCTCCAGATGCAATAGACTTGATTTTAACATCTGGACTCTCCGAGATTCCAGAGTGAACTTGAATCTCAACTTCCTGAGCAACAACACTCAATAGACCACCAAGACATTGAGCAAACGCATCCTGAATGACCTCAATTGCCTCAATGTAGGAAAACGTCCCACCCGACCCATCTGATATTGCATGGAGTGCTATCGCATCATGGTCAGACCCGAACCCAAATGTGAAGACAGGGATTTTGTCACTTGGTGTTGGGTTGAGATCTGAGCCTACAGCATTCGACCTAATTGAGTGTGGAAGTCGATTAAGGCATGACATAAAATTGCGATTGTCAGTGTCTTGACCATCTGACAAGAGAATGATACTGGTAACAGGGTTCTTTTGACGCCGTTGGTCCAAGACTTGGACCGCTGTTTGCAGTCCTGCAATGATGTTAGTCGATCCATCTGCCCGAATGGAGTGAACCGCTCTTAAGGTATCAGCTTGGCCTGCTTGTGTCATCCTTGTTAGAGGAGTTATTCTATGAGAATAGGTTGAGAATGTAATGATTGTAAGTCGGTCTGTCGGGCCGAGGTTTCTGATGACAAAATTAACAGCTTGCTTCAAGAGTGCAATTTTGTTTCCATACATACTGCCACTGACATCCAGCACAGCCACGAGATCAAGAGGTGCGCGACTGTTAGCCATGTCAGCTGTTTCAGGGAAGAGCATGGGGGCCCCGATGGATACAAGAACTGCAAATGAGTCAGATTTGTCTGACTTGCTCAAAGCAGGGTACTCCGGCAGGGCCTTGACTGTCATGGGCTGGGCTCCGCTTTGTGGTGGTTGAGGTGGGGCCTCGCTAGACGATAGGGGCTCATCGTCATTGAAATTATTCAACTGAACAATTAAACAGTTATTTACTTCAATGTTCCACAATTTCTAACATATATTATAACAACAAAAGATCTATAAACGAAATCTTCGGTTGGATCCTTGGAATTCATGGCAACAACATAATTCGACACTTGAGATTTAAGAAGTCAGAAGGCCAATGAAGAAATACTTCTGCAATTATCAAACCCAAACCCCATTTTCTCTTGCTAATCAAATTTCATAATCTGGTTAACGTCCAGCCATTATTTTACCATTAAAACGGATATTGTCATGTTAAGCAAGACTAACTCGAAATTCTTAGGTACAATGAGAAAGCGCATTATATATTTCAATTTCAATGTAATCCACCTTTGTTATTAAGGAAATATTTACTTCATTAGACATTTGTTGAAATATACGAAGACGTGATGCACTGGATCATACGTACCTAAGAATTTCTTTCACACCACCATACTGATTTAAAACATACGTACGACTATAACTCTATAAGTACATCAAATATGATAATGGTCGACATTACCGCAACAAACTAGGAAAATCTAATCCTTGAACTCTAACTCGATAGCCACATAAATAAAGTATACTCCGTAATATTTAGCACAATAAATGTATAAAACTAGAGAAAAATATTTACCTGTGAATTATACATAACTCGGAAGTCGAAATTTTGATGATTTTTTTTGTCAACGTTGACTTTGTCGCTCCGTCTATGGAATTTCAACCTCGAACCTTAAGCAACCAATTAAGCCTAAATATTGTGGATGAGAATGAAAATAAGAATGAGAGCACATTTTATAGTTGAAGATGGTGTGTATTGTTTACTTTTGTTTTATCAAGTCAATAGACTTAATCGTATTACCGCCTTATGTCAAGAAACCATCTCAACCAAAAGCTTAAGCTAATGGTTGGAGTCCCAAGATCGGCTTTATACTCTAACACGCCCCCTCATACGAATGCCCGTTGGGCTTGAAGTGTGGATGCAACTGCAGGCCTCCCCAAACCTGGTGCTAATTCCACTTTTGAATTGAGAGGGGTGAGATTCGAACCCGTGACCTCCGGTCACACTGGCTCTGATACCATGTCAGATCGCACATGGGCCTGGGCCGCACCCGTCGAGGAGGAGAGAGTGTCCAGTTTACAAGCCCAAAGAGGTTCTATCCCAAAACCAATTGGCAACGGGTGGAGTAGCCCCTTAGGTTATAAGGGGGATCCCTTTTCTCTACCTTGGGCTCTGATACCAAGTCAAGAAACCATCTCAACCAAAAGCTTAAGCTAATGGTTGGAGTCCCAAGATCGGCTTTATACTCTAACACCTTAACTCTTAAGTTACAACCAGTCTTGCTTAAAATAGTACAATAATTTGTGCTTAAGTTAATATTTTAAGTAGACGGAGTATACATTTTATTCTCGGTGATATTCCTTTCGTCCCGGTTATTTGTTTATCTTTTGGTTTTGGCAGAAAGAGTAGGGAGAGGAGAGGGGATCATTAGTGAATGGTGTTGTTGATTGACAAGTGGAAAATAGGCAAATTTTACTACGAACGATTATACACGTCGTGGAAAATAGGCAAATTTAAATATTCAGGCAAAACAAAGTGAGTTTCATTATATACCGTGAAAATGAATATTGTTGTCTTAAGCAAGACTAGCTGAAAATTCTTAGGTATAATGAGAGAGCTTAAAAAAATAAAAATTGCTTATTATCCAAAATGGGTCCATGTGGAATCGGGGTATGTGAAAAGTTGCTTTGGAAACAAGTCGCTCAGCTCGGATTCAAAGGTCAACCTCTAAGTCACTTGTTTACCTTGTATATTCATGGAGAGAGCACGGGGACTTAGCTAGTCAACGTCTAAGTCATTCACTACCCTAAATTTTCAAAAAATGGTTAGGATTATCATCTTTGTTTACCGAAATTCTTAAATCATAAGAATAAAACAATATGAAGAAAATTCGCTACTCCAAATTAAACAATTTACCTGTGAATTATACATAACTCGAAACTTTGATGATTTTTGCTGAATGTGCAACCTTGAACCCTTAAGCAGCCGATTAAGCCTAAATATTGTGGATGAGAATGGAAATAAGAATGAGAGCACATTTTATAGATGGAGATGGTGTGTATTGCGAGCTGATTAAACGCCATTCTTGTATTGTTTACTTTTATTTTATCAAGTCAACAGACTCTATCGTATTACCGCCTTAGCTCTTAAGTTAATGTTTTATAAGTAGACGGAGTATACATTTTGTTCCCGGTGATACTCCCTCTTATTTTTGGATCATTTGTTTATCTTTAGTTTTAACATAAAGGTTGAAGAGAGGGGAAGGGAATTACTAATTAGACATGGCAAATGGGTCATTGGGTCGGGCCAGTTCGGGTCGGGTCACAAAGAATATCAAAGATAATCAAATGACAGGAGATAAATCTACTAGTTATGAAGGCTGCAATTTTTGACTAGTGTTTGTTATGCCTTGTGCATTCTTCTGAGTTCTGGTCACTCTGACTCTATGCTTCACCTACTGTCTCCTCGTTTTCAAATTTCAAGGTCAAGTGTACGATTCCTATTTACACGAGGTAATTCATTGTAAATTTGTAGTATAATGAATTCGGACTATTTGCTCCAAAATTTTCAGGCGAGACAAATCGAAATTTAATACAATGTAAACATCACCAACAGTAAGATTTATGAAATATAACAAATTGACAAACTCTCCAACACCATAACCACGGAACATCACAGCCACAAAAGATCTGGAAAACGTTTAATAATTCTCTTTATACATATATATGATATAGCTTCAAGGATTTGCAGAACTATTTCCATCAGTACCTTGGTTTTGGTCACTGGCTTGGCGCTCTTGCTTTGATTTGGTCACCATTTGCTGGATAAATGACGTCTGAAAACCAGATGCATTGCCACCAGGAGCACCAGTTTTAAGTGCGGTACCAAACACCGTAGAGTGACCAGCTGGCGGGAGCATTTGAGCAGAAGCTCTTTGATACTGGTGTGAGCTTTGAGCTGAAAATGCAAAGGCTCTGCCACCTCCTACGTACGCATATGAACTACTCATACACTGTGCAACCATGTCGGCCTGACCAAAAATGGTCATTGTGGCCCTGTCCTCCACCTCCTCTGCATCTGACTGTCTCACACTACGCCTCTTCGTCTCGAGCATTGTTCGGGCCCCTTTTAGTTCCCCTCTCTCTGCCATCTTTTTTGCTTTTGCAATTCCTTGTGCTATCAAGATTCTATTCTTCTCCCTGTCCACCTCTAGGCACACCAGTTTGTCTTCTTCCGATAATTCCTCTTTTGATGGCCTCCTAACCTCAGCTCTAGCTGTATTGGACTCGATTTTTTCATTTGCCAGTGGGCTCTTATAGGAACACTTCACATCCAATAACTCAGTCGTCAAAGTTTCATCTTTGTCTTCGACTTGTGAGACTGAGAGATACACCAGGAATTGCTTCTCTTCATCTGCACAAACATTACCAACATAGATCACCCCATGTTGGCTGTTAAAGCTGTCACTTGTATTCTTATACCTTCCAGATGGAACAGACTTGATTCGAACCTCAGGACACCCCGAGCGAAGTTGAATTTCAACTTCCTGAGCCACAACACTCAATAGCCCACCCAGGCATTGAGCAAACTCGTCTTGAATGACTTCAATTGCCTCAATGTAGGAAAAGGTCCCACCCGACCCATCTGATATTGCGTGGAGTGCTATGGCATCATGGTCAGACCCGAACCCAAATGTGTAGACCGGGATTTCATATTTTGGTGCTCTAGCAGTTAAACTGTTTGACAAGGCATTCTGGATAAGGGATGAAATTATAAATGGATTTTCAGTGTCGTGACCATCTGACACGAGAATTATACTATAATCAGGGTTCATTTCACGTCGTAAGGCCAAGACTTTGCGTGCTTTTTTCAGTCCTGCGATGATGTTAGTAGACCCGTCTGCCTGAATGGAGTCAACAGCTCTTAAGGTCTCAGCTTGGCCGGCTTGAGTCATCCTTTTTAGAGGAGTTAGCCTGTGAGAAGTAGTTGAAAATGTAATGATTGAAAGTCGGTCTAGTGGGCCGAGGTTTTTAATGACATATTTAACAACTTGCTTCAAAAGCGCATTCCTCTGACCACGCATACTGCCACTGACATCTAACACAGCCACCAGATCAAGTGGTTCACGCGTGCTACAAACATAAGCGGCTGCAGGGCACAGAGGTGGTGCCTGGATGGATACAAGCACCGCGAATGAGTCAGAACAGTCTGACTTGCTTAGAGCCTGGTACTCGGGAAGGACCTTAATTGTCATGGGCATGGGCGTGCAATTTTGGGCTGGAGATGGAGCCTCGCTTGACAACAGCGACTCATCATCATTGATATTACGAAAAGAATTTGAACGTGTTATGATGTAGTAATTGGAGTCGCGGGTTCCTGAAGTAAGTGGGGGTGGTACTCGAGTCCATGTAGCATAGCAAGAACGACAGGTGTGTTCTCCGTTGGCATTTTGAAGATTGTAGGCAATGCAAATGTAGTGGAAATTGTGGGAGCATTCTGCTGTGAATACTTCTGTCTTCTTGTCCATTTTGCAGATGTAGCATTTGCTCTGCAAATATCAGTAAAAATACGACAAATTCGACAGTTTTGTAGATTTTCGATCTCCATTTAACAAATACATAGCCACGCTGTATAAAGCAAACAAACTCATAAAATCAAGAAGCAAAATCACATGACTACAAAGCTGAACAATTCTCGAACCCTTCAATCCATCGAAATATTACAGCAAACTAATATCGTTGGTAAATAAATAGATTGCAGATTACCTTTGAATCACCCATACTCGAAGGCAAATGAAATACCAAAGGAGAAATTGCTTCTTTAGTTGGAGATTATGTGCAATTCAGAGCTGATTAAAAGCCATTGCAGTATTATTTTATCAAGTCAACACTCAACTAAATACGTGAATGTTTCTATAGTTTTTCGACGACTCTTCTAAGAGGCAATCAAGAACGAGTCTAATAAACTCGGAAGTACTTAGTTTGCAGAATTGCAGGTTTGCGTGAGCCCCTTAACTTTATTCAGTTGGGGAATCAAGCCCCTTGAATATCGAGTGTAGTAAGTATTAGACCCCTTGACTTTAACTAAAAGTGAAATCAAACTCAATTTTTTCAATTAAGGCCATACATACGACATTTATTTTATGTTCCTAAAATATTTCATTCTTATTAATAAATAAATTAGTAAAATTTTACCATTTTTACAAGTATAAAACTTCGAATTATGATTTTACAAATTTTAATACGAACGATTATGCACGTCGTAATAATACTTATTTACAAATCTCACTTTCTAATTTAGACATCTCTCATCCAAAACATTCAAGGCAAAACAAATTAAATTTAAAAACATGTAAACTTCATCCACAAATGTGTTTTTACTATACAATGCATTGACAAACTCTCTTTATTCATACGAGTATAACAAATCAGTTTGTTGTTACCTATGCCTTCGCCGGTTTGCAGAACTATTCCCATCAGTGCCTTGGTTTTGACCACTGCCTTGGCGCTCTTGCTGAGATTTCTTAACCATTTGTTCCATATACGACGTACGGAAACCAAACCCATCACCAACAGGAGCACCACTCGTAGGAGCGGCACCAAATTCCATAAGACTAGCATCAACTGGCTGGAGCATTTGAGCAGCAGCTCTCTGATACTGGTGTGCGCTCTGCGTTGACAGTGCAAAGGCCCTGCCACCTCCTACGTAAGCCTGTTTACTACTCATACACTGCGCGACCGTGCCTGCCTGATCCAAGAGGGACGTAGTGACACTATCCTCTACCATCCCTGCATATGACTCTCTCACACTACACCTCCTCATCTCGATTATTGCTCGGGCCTCATCTAGTTCCCCTCTCTCCGCCATCTCCTGTGCTTCTGCAATTCCTTCTGCTATCATGATTCTATTCTTCTCCCTGTCCACCTCTAGGCACACGCGCTTGTCTTCTTCTGATAAGTCCTCTTTTAATGGCCTCCTAATCTCAGCTCGAGCTGTATCAGATTCAATTTTTTCATTCGACAATGGGTTCTTATAGGAACACTTCACCTCCAATAACTTGGTCGTCAAGGTTTCATCTTTTTCTTCGACTTGTGGGACCGAGAGATACACCAGGAATTGCTTCTCTTCATCTGCGTAAACATCACCAACATAGATCACCCCATGTTGATTGTTAAAGCTGTCAATTGTATTCTTATACCTTCCCGATGGAATAGACTTGATTTTAACGTCAGGACACCCCGAGTGAACTTGAATCTCAACTTCCTGAGCCTCAACACTCAATAGCCCACCCAAGCATTGAGCAAACGCGTCCTGAATGACCTCAACTGCCTCAATGTAGGAAAAGGTCCCACCCGAGCCATCTGATATTGCGTGGAGTGCTCTCGCATCATGGTAAGACCCGAACCCAAATGTGTAGACAGGGACTTTGTCTTTTGGTGTTTGGTTAAGACCTGATCCTACAGCATTCGACCTAATTGACTGTGGAAGTCGGTTAAGGCATGACATGAAATTGTGGTTGACAGTGTCTTGACCATCTGACAGGAGAATGATACTAGTAACAGGGTTCTTATGACGCCGTTGGTCCAAGACTTTGACCGCTTTTTGTAGTCCTGAAATGATGTTAGTAGATCCATCTGCTCGAATGGATTCAACCGCTCTTAAGGTATCAGCTTGGCCTGCGCGTGTCATCCTTGTTAGAGAAGTTAGCCTTCGAGAATTGGTAGAGAATGTAATGATTGAAAGTCGGTCTGTGGGGCCGAGGTTTTCAATCACAAAATTAACAGCTTGCTTCAAGAGTGCGATTTTGTTGCCATACATACTGCCACTGACATCTAGCACAGCCACTAGATCAAGAGGTGCACGCGTGTTAGCCATGTCAGCAGTTTCAGGGGACAGCGTGGGGGCCCGGATGGATACAAGAACTGCGAATGAGTCAGATTGGTCTGACTTGCTCAGAGCAGGGTACTCAGGCAGGGCCTTGACTGTCATGGGCATGGTTCCGTTTTGTTGTGGTTGAGGTGGGGCCACGCTTGACGATACAGCCTCATCATCATTGAAATTGCGTAACTGAAAAATTAAACAATTCTTGACCACTTCAATGTTCCAAATTCATAGTCATCCTCTTGTTTTATATATAACTAGTTTAAATCTCGCGTAATTTGAAATTATAACTAGTCTAATATGAATCGACATGTGAAATTATAGAGATTTAAGAACACACAAGGTCAATGAAGAAATACTGCTGCAATTATCAAATCCAAATCCCATTCTTCTCTTTCTAATTAAATTGAAAAGGCCAAAACTCAAAAGGTTGACATTTTTTTCATAATCTGGTTAACGTTCAGTGATAATTTTATGCAATAAATACGTTAGTCTTGTAGAAAACCAACCGATATTGTGGCTTTCAAATGACGAAGCAACCGCTTTGGGGCAAGCCAACGAGAGTCTTTATGGACCTGCATATATTGCGCCAATTTGTTATTTTGTTAACACTAAAAGCAATATCTGGTCGAAGCTGACTTTGTCGCTCCGTCTATGAAATTTTGCTGAATGTTCAACCTCGAACCCTTAAGCAACTGATTAAGCCTAAATATTATGGAGACAATAAAGTCTTTTTTAGAATAAAACGGGTCAAATAATCTACTACTTGCATAGATATAACATACAAATCTTTTGTTTTTGTGTTATCTATGCAAATAGTATGCTATTTGACTCGTCCTAAACTTAAGACGGATAGTCACGTTTTAAATGAGATTTTGAGTTGTGGATAAGAATGGATGAGAACTGAGAAGGAGATCACATTTTATAGATGGAGATGGTGTGTATTGTGCTGATTAAATAACGCCATTTGTGGTATTGTTTACTTTTATTTTACCAGTTCAACTTACTCAACCGTGTCGCCTTAGCTCAACATGTTTAAATAAACCCTATAAACGGAGTATACATTTTTTTTGCTGATTAAAAGCCACTGCTGTATTATGTCTCATAATCCACAGTTTTTCGACGACACTTCTAAGAGGCATTCAAGAAAGAGTCTAATAAACTCGGAAAATACTTGGTGTCTACGTTTGCTCAAGCCCCTTAACTTACTCGGTTGTACAATCAAGCCCCTTTTCGAGTCTAGTAATTAGACCCCTTAACAAGACAAAGCAAATTAAATTTCAAAACATGTAACTTCCACCCACAAATGTGTTTTTACTATACAATGCATTGACAAACTCTCTTTATTCATATAACAAATCGGTTCGCTGTTACATATGTCTTCGATGGTTTGCGGAACTATTCCCATCAGTGCCTTGGTTTTGAGCACTGCCTTGGCGCTCTTGCTGAGATTTCTTCACCATTTGCTCCATATACGACGTACGAAAACCAATCCCATCACCACCAGGAGCATCACTCGTAGGAGCGGCACCAAATTCCATAAGACTAGCATCAAGTGGCTGGAGCATTTGAGCTGCAGCTCTCTGATACTGGTGTGAGCTATTTGCTGACAGTGCAAAGGCTTTTCCACCTCCTATGTACGCTTGTTCACTCCTCATACCCTGCACGACCATGCCTGCCTGACCAGAGAGGGACATAGTGATCCTATCCTCTACCTTCCCTGAATATGACTGTCTCACACTACACCTCCTCATCTCGAGCATTGCTCGGGCCTCATCTAGTTGCCCTCTCTCTGCCATCTTCTGTGCTTCTGCAATTCCTTCTGCTATCGTGATTCTATTCTTCTCCCTGTCCACCTCTAGCCACACCTGCTTGTCTTGTTCCGATAACTTCTCTTGTAATGGCCTCCTAATCTCAGCTGTTGCTGTATTGGACTCGATTTTTTCATTAGACAACGGGTTCTTATAGGAACATTTCACCTCCAATAACTTAGTTGTCAAGGTTTCCTCGTCATTTTCGACTCGTGGGACTGAGAGATACACAAGAAATTGCTTCTCTTCGTCTGCATAAACATCACCAACATAGATCACCCCATGTTGACCATTAAAGCTATCGATTGTTTTCTTAAACCTTCCAGATGGAATAGACTTGATTTTAACATCAGGACACCCGGAGATTGCAGAGTGAACTTGAATTTCAACTTCCTGAGCCACAACACTCAGTAGACCACCAAGGCATTGAGCAAAAGCGTCCTGAATGACCTCAATTGCCTCGATGTAGGAAAAAGTCCCACCCGACCCATCTGATATTGTGTGGAGTGCTCTCGCATCATGGTCCGACCCGAACCCAAATGTGTAGACAGGGACTTTGTCACTTGGTGCAGAGTTATGATCCAACCCAACAACATTTGATCTAATTGTTTGGGGGAGCCGGCTAAGGCATGCCATGAAATTGCGATTGTCAGTGTCTTGACCATCTGAAAGGAGAATGATGCTAGTAACAGGGTTCTTTTCACGTCGTTGGTCCAAGACTTTGACTGCGGTTTGTAGCCCTGCAATTATGTTAGTAGATCCTTCTGCCCTAATGGAGCCAACGGCTCTTATGGTATCAGCTTGACCTGCTTGTGTCATCCTTTTTAGAGGGGTTAGCCTTTGAGAATTGGTTGAGAAGGTAATGATTGAAAGACGGTCTGTGGGGGCGAGGTTTTTGATCAAAAAATTGACAGCTTGCTTCAAGAGTGCGATTTTGTGACCGTACATACTGCCACTGACATCTAGCACAGCCACTAGATCAAGAGGTGCACGCGACTTAGCCATATCGACAGAAGACAGCATGGGGGGCCGGATGGATACAAGGACTGCGAATGAGTCAGACTGATCTGACTTGCTAAGAGCCGGATATTCAGGTAGTGCCTTGACAGTCATGGGCATGGCACTCCCTTGCTGGGATGGCAGTGGGGCCTCGCTCGATGACAGGGGATCATCGTCATTGAATTTAACATCGCTGAAAATAGGATCCTTAGGATCACGTACCGTGGGGTAGTTGAAGGTAGGGTTGTAGATTGGTGGAGTAAATGAGGGAGCAGGTAGTTGAGTCCAAGTAGCAGTCCAAAAAACATAGCAACTAGGGCAGATATGACTGCCATTTTGAAGATCGTAGTTACAGTTACAGAAGCTGCATTTACCCTGCAAAAAACAATATCTCATTAGATAGTAGTCGAGGTATACGAAGACGTGATACACTAAATTAGACATAACTAAGAATTTCTTTCATGTCACCATACTGATCGAGACTCATATGTACAACATATACAGCAAAGTAGGCACATAAAATATATTGAAGTATAATCCAAATACTTTGAATACACTGTTGAACTAGTCAGTCCTATAGTCTAGGAATAAGTTGAATTAAGGTG
>VHZZ01005843.1:8065-18870 GCA_009801015.1 Silene noctiflora
ACGTTTGTTTAGAATGTATATTAGGATGATTGTTTGCCTTATGTTTCTCCTAGAATCTTGGCTGCTATTCCCTTTTCCTAGCTAACTTCCTATCTCGTAAATTATATATATAAACACCTCTGTAACCTATAGTTTATTATTCATAATAAAACTCATCTTTATATTTTACATTACTAACCACCACCCCTGCTGCCACTAACCACCCAACCATCACTCATGCTGCCACCACATGTCATCCTTCCCCTACCCCGAGGCCGCACTTCCTCGTCAAGGTCACGCAAGTTAATCAATCATAGAAACAGATTCCAGTAATCTAATAGGGGAACAACTTATCACCTAATTGATCAGTTCCATTTGCACAAATAATTTGAAAGTGATGATGATGTCGTCATTGTTTAACATCACTATTATACTCCAATTGCAATGAGCCATACCTTTTTTTATCACAAGCTTTTCATTTTTTAAAATTTTAATTAAATTTCTTAGCCTTAATTAAAATAATTAAACAATTTGTTGATAAAACGAAGTAATTAACCGTGCGATACGAGAATTAAGATCAATAAATTGAAGTATGGGAAGAAATTTGAGTAGATAGGGGGAGAAAGATAGGAGGGAAAAAGTAGGTTACTGGTTCAAGGTAAGGTTAAAGTATGAAAATTTTATGAAAAAATGTACAAAATGAGTCTATGAAAGAGCACTAACATAAACTATTGTGTACCGTGGAATTTGCGTTGCATATAACAAGGGATTGATGAGAACAAGAGTTAGCTCAAGTGGTAAGAGCTCTCTTACCCCAACTGTGAAGTTGGGGGTTCGATTCTCACCCGCGACATAATGCGCTCATTTGAACCAAAAAAAATAGGGATATTCTACGTGGTACCCCTCAATTTTGATTGAATTTATGAAATTGATCCTGGGTAAATAAGCCACGTTGAGACACAAATCTCATAAATAAAACGACCCATGCATCTGCATGCATGCGTTATTGTTGCGTTGCATTCACCCTCTATCTAACGCGTGTCTTTTCCAATTCCCACCGCAATTCAATCCTAAACCAAAAAAAAAAAATGGGCCATATTGTTTCTCATCATCATCATCTACTGAAAACCCTAAACCCCTGCAAAATTGAAACTCCCCATTTTAGTTTGACTTAGCAAATAATCATGAAACCAAGTTTGGATCAAGTCATTGACAGGTATTTCACAATTTCCTGAGACGAACATATGCGTCTTAAACCATAAAATGACAAATTGTTGTCTCATCCACTTATATGGGGTAATATTGGACCCGTTTTATACTTAAAACGGATAATACCTTCTTAAGGGAGACTAACAATAGTATTTATTTACTTGGTATCAACGATTTTGGGTATAAATGTATTTTATGTTGATAGTTTCTATGTTTATGTGTATATATTATATGCATAATTACTCCTTGATTGTATTTGTATTAAGTATTAGGGTGTTTTGTAGATAATATGAAACTGCTAATTTTATTTGGCTTCTGAATTGTATCTGCCTTGTGAATTTGACTATAACTCTATAGTACCGGAGCCAGGATTCAAGCTTAAGGGGTGTAAAAATTTTTAAGGGGGGCTAATAGTATCATGTTATGTTTAATATTGTGACATTGCAAGCAGTGACGGAATCCGGGTTTATAGTTGGGGCTATCTAACTAGTATAACTAGTAATGTAAGAATGTAAAAATATCGAAAATCTTGACTAAAAGTTTCAAACCTTAACCTGTAATTGTTTAGTAGGGATGACCGTCCTGCTAGGCCCCTTAACCTCTCCCAGATTCCCACTACTAATTGCAAGGAATTTGTGTTTGTTAGGGATGACATGATTGTTGTAATCGTGTTTTCCTTTTTTTATGTCTCATTATGTTACATCTCTTAGATAGTAAGACGGTTTCAGATGATGACTCAGGTTGACCGACTCCATATCTTTTTGGGCTTGAGACAAAGTCGTCCTTGTACTCGTATCTTCCTGGTGCAATAACGTGTGACATGAAACTAGTCATAGGTTTCCGGCTTTCCGGTCCTGTCAAATTTATGATTATTTGATTAGTAGCTAGATTCATTTTGATTTCATGATAAAGTGTTGTTTTACAAGTGGACCATGGTATTTTGCAATAATTTTAAGAAGTTTCCGTTATATAATACGGAGTACTGATGTATTAGGAGTAATTGTTTTAGCAGGATGGGAGAGCTTGTTGATGAAGAGCATTGGAGGGCTGAAGATTTTGAGGATTACTCGAAATACTATGAGAATGAAAGTAAGTTGAGGTCGATATGGAGAAAAGGGGTAAGTTTGGGTAAGAAGATGGTGTTCACAAGCTTAGTAGTCTCATCCACCCCATTTCTTCTTCCTCCTTTGGTGGCCTTATCTGCCATCGGGTTTGCTCTCTCGTTGCCGGCAGGGTTTGTGTTTGCCACCTATGCGTGCACCGATAAGCTCATGAATACTTTGTTGCCTATGCCTTCTGAGCCTCTTTATCTAGAGTCAGGGACGATGTCGAGTGATGATGAAGAGTACAAGCTTTATGGTGATGAGGTTGACGAGGGGTATGAAGAAGATGATGATGAAGATGTTGGTGTTGGAGTAAATGAACTCGAGGAAGATACAAGAAAGGAACTTGAAAAGCAGATTGAATTGACGAAGGAAGATGATAGAGATATAAGGGATGCTCGTCTTCTAATGCCCTTTCCTAGAGATGAACAAGATACGCGGATGGGAGTGACCGAGATTGTTGAAGAGGGTGGGTATGAAGAAGATGTTGGCGCGTACATGGATTCCGAAGAACAAATTTTAGATTCAACTGCAATTCCTGCAATAGTGGAAGGGATTAGAGAAGCAGAGGATGATATATCTTTAATGGAGAGGGAAGGGGTTGAGATGCCAAAAGATTCTTTGCAAGCATTTTTAGTAGAGGCAGAGGTAGGTGGGAGAAATGAGGACAATGTTGAACAGGTAACAGAAGCATTGATGTTTGTACCTCCAAGGGATGCGGGGAAAGAGGATCTGAAGAACAAGGATCTTGCTAATATAGATCAAGATGAACTAAGAAATGAGACCACGGGGCTACTCGAGCATATAAGAGATGAGGGAAGCACTCAACTTGAACAACAAAATAGCTCGGAAAAGGGAAAATCTAGTGAAATTGAGCAAAATGGCGGAATTGAAATAAAGGATATGCGTAAAGAGAGAGGAGACAAAAAACTCTCCGTCATTCCTGAGGAGGTAAAGCCTGTTGCGGGGGTTATAGGAGTTGAGGGTCAGACAGTTGACGAGAAAAATGAGAAGGGGAATGAGGCTGGAATTTCGCAAGAGCAATCACAACTTGTAATTGAGAGAACAGTGGTGGTAAATGTGAAAACATCAGGTGACCATACTACCACCGACGTTCACCAAGGAACTGGCGTAGATGAGAAGATAGGTACTCTAATCTTTTCCGAGGTAGATGTGATGGAAATGGCTGATGAGAGGGGGTTTAATGAGGTACCAGATCAATTAGTGGACTCTTTCAACAGAGGTAAATTGCTGAATCACAATTATACAAGGAATCTGACTTATGGAGTCTTCTGTGTTGTCTCGCTTTGGCATCCATACCAAAATTTGAGCTAAAATAAATTGTTCTTTTTTTACTCTCTACGTCACGCTATACTGTAAGTAATCTGTTGAATGTGCAGGGGAAGATTTAGCACCAGAAGGTCCCATAGATGTCAGCATTGATTACCATGAGTTTCGTATCGAGTCGATGCCCAAGTCTCAGCATGATGAAACTGGGGTGGATCGAGAAAGCACTGCAGACATAGACAAGGTAAAGGTTTTCTTGGTTTCTTATCTCGTGATTATACTATGCTACACAAGTATATTATACTATACTATGCTATAATGGTATTAATTTACTATCCTACAGGCGTACGTTCTCATGTCTTCTTATTTATGAAAAATACATTGTTTCAATTCGTTTTGTGATTTCATCTTCTCATCCAGCACTATTTTGTCCCAAGTCCTGTTCAACTGTACAAGCTGTCCCTGTTCTCCATATAACAGATACATACTCCGGTAGCCACGAATGCATTTCTGATCATTCTTTAATAGTGGCAGCATAGCCAGAAAAGCTGGAGAACGTTCTTGCGCTTAGTGTAGTCGATTATATATATTAGTCCTGCATTCTGATACTGCTGAAAGTCTGTATCGTGCCATATGTCGACTGTTTACTTGACTGTCTTTATGGAATTTTATCTTGTTTTCGATGTTTTAGCCAAAGAGTTTCTAGTTTTTTGCTTAGGTAGATGATGCATTGGGTACTGGTTTATCGGCCCTTTGGTTTGAGAAGGGTTACTCAGGTTCTGATTCGGACCCAACATGATGGAACAAAGGCATAAAGCAAATTGGTCCAATAAATTGTTGGTGTTTCTTATATTGCCGGTCAATATAACATGCATCATTTAGCACATAACATTGTCTTTGCAACAAGATCGACCACATGTTGTGTATGATCGTGTGGTATAACAATATAACAAGTCTATGCTAATGCTATTTCAGGATTCTGTGAATGAGGAAAAAGTATGGGAGCAGATTCACGCTATACGGACAATAATTGGGTACAAGACCACTCCACATGCATCATGTGCGGACGAGCTCGAGGCTCTATATGTGTTCACCGGAATCGAGCTACCTGTCTCATCTAAGGATGCTGTCGATCTCGGAGATGTCAATGAAAAGCTTCACTTCCTGATGTCTGTTGTTGGTGTCAAGTAGAGACATTTGTCCATTGGTTATGGTTAATCTGTCTTTTGTATGGACATTCGATTGTGCTTTTAGGAACCAAGTAGTTCGGAATTTGTTGTTTGATTTGTGTGTATTTTCGCTGAAGGTGAAGAATCGAGGCTATTTAGCGGACCACTACTGTTACTGTAATTAAGCTAGTGCTGGTCATTTCATTATTTGCTCAAAATGGCTAGGCTTTTAATTGCTTGTATTTTTCGGTATTTGGCTTTTACTTGTGTAAGCTTTGTACTATGATCCTGTGGCCAAAACTTTGGCAGCATCGCTGTGGGGAATTTATTTGAGTTATAGTGCTCAAAATCAGCTAGCTTTTTTAATAGTCTCTCGGTCTTCAGCAACGAACTACACGAAACATACAAATGTCTTTGGTGGGTCGGTGTGTGCTTGTAAAACTTGAAAGATTGTCGATTGTGCAGAAATCGCTCAAAAATCATAGTTTCGCATGTCCTGCCACCGCCAACTTTGGAGGGGTTGTGCTCTCTGGTCTCAATATGACCCGTGTATTGTGTAATGAAAAAACAAACCGCCTTTTTGTGATAGCCGAAGTTTTGATGAAGATGAAGAGTTGGAAGTTGGAACACTTGGGAAGTGTCGGCTGCTTCCTCTTCGTCGTACATTTTCAACTTTGGCATCCCTTCTTACTAATTCACTTTCACCCATTTTTTTCATGGTTATTATAGCATATTAAAAGTGAGAATTAAGATCAAAGTCGGTAACTAAAAATGAGAGTTCAGATTGAAAATGTGTAAGTGATTGCGAAGGAATTGAACTAAAATTAACGTCTCTATCTAGGGCAAACATGGATTTTCCACGTGTCGGTCCATCGTTCAACTCCGTGTTGAACAAAGATGTTTCTTCATTAACATTAATTAGTTTACAAATCGAATTTAGTGAGAGCGGAATGACAAAGTTGAAAAATAATATAAATCGATTACAACTTAAAATAAAAAGACAACACCATTTAATAATAAAGCATACTCCGCACTCCCTTCGTCGCACAAATGATTGAGACCAAGCGTTCTTACCCGTCATTTGTTTACCTGTGATAAATTCATGATTGAGACGGAGAGATTATTTATTAGCGCGACCGTAACTGTAAAAGAAAGCAAAGGTAATAAAAAGGAGACGAGTTAAGGAGGGAAAGAGCAAAGTTCACGGAGAAAGAGAGGTGTGCGTTAAGTAAAGAGCGTTACCCATCACATTCCCCACCCCTCTTTTTCGGATCTACGCCTTAATTGTGTGTCACGCAAAATTAGGGTTTGTAAAAGTGACTCAAATTTTCGTATAAATCTATGATTTATTCAATTGAATGTCAATTAATCCCCCTTCTTTGCTTTCCCTAACCCTTGATTCCGCTACTCTTCATCTTTCGTCTTTTTCTGATCTCTCTCGTCTTCCTGATCATATTCTTCTTGATCTCTTTCGGGTATGATATTCTTCCCTAATTCCTCGTCTCTCGTTTTCTTCTGATTATCTTTGTTTGATTTGATTGGTAATTGTTTGAATTATTTTGGGTTTTGTTTGTTTTGGCGGTTGTTTGATTGCTTGATTGGCAATTCTCGGCGCAATTATCATTTTGGGTCATCGGAAATAACTCTTGTGTGTTGTTAATCGAGGGTTAGGCTGCCTACATCCGACCCGTACGGTGCAATTTGCAGGAGCTCTTCTTGCTTGTGTTTATGTTGATGCCAAACAGAAAATATGGTTGAACCCAAGTGTTGATGGTGTCATTATCATTTGATTGTTAGCAGTTTAATACTTTAATCAAATGCACAAAACACTAAATGAGTGGTTGTCGCTGTGTTTCTGATTGGATTCGTTGCTGTGGTTTAATCAAAATCACCCTAATCCAATGCGTTTGACATGTATATCCAGTGGTGGAGCCAAGGGGAGAATGAAAAGAATTGAACCTTTTAGTTGGTTTATTTAAGTAAATTTTGTTTATATTGAAACAACTCCATTGCATTATTAATTCGTTCCCTTAATATTTGAACGATGTTTTAATCCTGAACTTCAAATATTGGATACAATTTCAAGATCAACTATGCCCTCCCCTTTTGGTGCTTTGTGGGGTGAATAGTTTTAAGAATCGGGAAAACTTGTTCGTAGTTGCTCTTGGGGGATCACGAATTTTATTATTTGATTGTAGAAATGATTGGACGAGTGGTTTAGTAGCTATATGCATGGTATGGCTCATCTGGCCACGCTGTTTTGAGGTTTGAAGTTACTAGGGAAAAGGGAGGTTCTCTGGTAAATTTTACCTAATTGCTAATTATCCAGGGAAAGTAGTTCATTTACTTAGCGTTGCCCTTTTGTAAACTTTAACCTTGAGATTTAATCAAAGGCTTTTTTGTATTTTATATTTTATATTTGCCCCATAAATTGTTGTATTCTTTCTCCTACATCCCTCTTATGGTCTACTGTGCATACTGTGCACTCCATTTAGAAACTTCTGTTATGGTTTGTGACTCTGCAGAAACACAACTTAGGCCTTGTATGGATACCAAAAATGGAGGGAAAGGGAGGGGAGGGAGAAAGAGGGAAGGGAAAGGGAGGTAAGAGAAGGGGAGTGGGAATGGTGGGTGAGAGTTTCCCTCTAAATCTTTCCTTTGTTGAAGGGGAAACACTTTGCCTTGTAGGAGGGAAACGGAGGGATCCATTTCCCTCCCCTCCAAATTTCTCCACCCCCATTTGGCTATCCAAACAATGGAAATTTCCCCCCTTCAAAACCCTTTCCTTCCAAATCCCCCCATCCAAACAAGGCCATATTGTGTAAGGCTTTTGGAGGTGGCTGTCAGTGAGCGTGTGATATGGAATTTCATATTTGGATGATGGTCCATGCGAAATTATATTCATGTTCGTGATAACATGTATGCATGAGTGGCTCTTTGCAAATTTAATTGTTGTGTTTGAAAAAAAATTGTAGAAGTGAGATTAAACATTTAGGCCTTATGTTCCAGATAGCTAGCTCAGAAATATGCATCCTTAGTCGCAGTTGTGTAATTTTCTATCTGATACCTTGCCCCTATTAAGCTCTTTTTTTCTGCTTGAAAAACACGTCTTTATTGTGGCCTTTGTAGCTGCTTTGACTGGATTTCATATCAATCTCCCTTTTGCATGTTACATTTTTGTATCTCTGCTGCTTTTGAGACTTCTCTATCATCTCTTTTAGAAAGATCACATACTTGAAATTCTCTGTATTTGGGAGTACATTATCCTCAGTGTTGGATATTTGTTTTGGACAGAGAACATTGAAAGCTGGAAAACTGAACGAGAGGATCCTAAAATTGTTTATAGCTACTGGCCAAGAAGAACTTCTGTCCTTCATCCAGGAGCTTAACATTCAACCAATAATTACTCCAATTATTCCTACCCGTAAGTCCTCTATTGACCTCAAGGTTCTCGCATGTGTGTTGGAAAATATTGTATGAACTTTATCTTGATTGATCTTAGATAATGCTTTCAGGGTGCTCTGGACGAATGTTCTGATCCTGTCTTTGCATGATCTTTGTTAAACCGATAGCAAGTTAAACTATTGGACGATTACAGTTCTGCTTGTGAATACTTTACTCAAGCTCTGAAAATGGCCCAATTTCATATCAAAGATGATGAGGTGGACATTGTTATTGGTGCACTGCAGTCTGACCTCACATCCTTTATGAATGCATGGAAATCTATATTCTCTCGGTATCACTTAATCATAGTCAAAGACCCTGACCTAAAGAGTGATATAAAGATTCCAGAGGGCTTTACTAATGTAGAAATTTTCACCAAGGCTGATATAGACAAGGCGGTTGGGTCTTCGTTGACTTCCAAGCTCTTCTCTGGCTATTCATGCCGCTACTATGGTTATCTAGTCTCTAAAAAGAAATATGTCATCTCCATTGATGATGATTGCATCCCAGCCAAAGACAATAATGGTTTCGAAGTGGATGTCGTGGCCCAGCATCTCATCAACCTTGGCAGTCCTGCCACCCCCCACTTTTTCAATACTCTTTATGACCCATATCGTAAAGGGGCAGATTTTGTCCGTGGATACCCATTTAGTATGCGTGAAGGGGTGCCTTGCGCTCTCTCGTGTGGACTTTGGCTCAACTTAGCCGACTTGGATGCACCAACTCAAGCTCTCAAGCCCGAGCAAAGAAACACTAGATATGTGGATGCTGTCCTTACTGTTCCATCCAAGGCCATGATGCCTCTTAGTGGGGTCAACATTGGTTTCAACCGTGAGTTAATGGGCCCCGCCTTATTCCCCGGATTGAAACTCGCCAAAGAAGGAAAGTTCCGGTGGGAAACCATGGAAGATGTGTTCTCTGGCATGTGTGCCAAGGTCGTGTGCGACCACTTGAAGATCGGTGTGAAAACCGGGTTGCCTTATGTTTGGAGGGAAGAGAGAGGGGATGCAATTCAAAGCCTGAAGAAAGAGTGGGAAGGTCTCAAGCTGATGGAAGACGCCGTTCCCTTTTTCGAATCTGTTAAATTGCCAGCTGAAGCCGTCAAAGCCGAGGAATGTATGTTGGAGATGGCGAAATTGATCAAGGAAAAGTTCGGAGCTGATAAAAATTCTCTGTATGCTCAAGCTGCTGATGCCATGATAGAGTGGGTTAAGCTATGGAAGAAATGAACATCATCACAATTTGACTAGATTCGGAATAGATATACTGTTGCATTCATTAGTGGTACCGAAAAATATTAGAATCCTTGTTTTTGTGTCATTTACTTTGAGAAATGTTGTTGGATATTTTGTACTATGTTGATTGCCAATCTTGGCTTCCTGTCAATTCTGTGTGTATCATTAGGAGTATGTTTTAGATGTGAAGTGTGTTTATGGTTTTAGCAAGTATTTATGATTTAAAATTAATTTCATTTTCTATTTTTAAGCACTTCAGCTCGAATCTTGGTATTTGTAAGAAAAAAATGTGTAAAATGTTGATGGGATTTTTTGTTCTTGGTGTGACTAATTTTAGTTGCACCCTCTCTAGTCTCTACTGATAATGTTGTAGAGATCCTTTAGTTAGAAACACACAGGTCAAGAAGTGAATCAGGCTTGCTTGATTTTGGTTGCTAAAATTGTCCACGCCAATTCTCATTCCAGACGGATGTACAGCTACAAATTGTTGTTCTGTCACTTTTTACCAAAATGTGATTACATTTGGCTGTAAAAAGGTCACATATGCTCCGTCTGAAAGTTTCACGCGGTTTTAAGGGAGAGTTGTTGAATTATTCAAGACACAACATTCCATTTCGTCAATTTGTTTTTGACAGGGGTGACGATAAAGCTTATTATAATCTACTTCATCCATTCTAAAATAATCTTTCTAGTTTGAGCAGTATTCAAAGCCCCACTTTAATTCGATTTTTCTCCATTTCTATAAATAATTTTTCATTCAAAAGAGTTTTTTGTCAGATGCTACCTAAGTTTTGTGTCACTTGTAATTACACTACCTAAGATTTTTTTTTTTTGCAAGATACCACCTTTAGTTTTTTAAGTTTTGTTTAAAGCTACCAAAACCTACTTTCCGGCAAAAAAAGGTCAATCTCCGGCATTGACCCTATTTCCTCTACTTCTCACGTGTGAGGACTACTTGAATTCATTTTTTTACAGACTATATTCTTCCCCTTCTCTCTCCTCCTTTAACCCCTCTTCATTTTTTTTACAGACTATTTTTTTTTTTGCAAGACACAAGGACATCCACAAGGTAGTCAAGCTTCAACTAGTACAACAATGTGAAGGACATCAAGCTAATGTATTAGTTGTAGTTGTAGTTCTAGTTCTAGTTCTGGTTGTAGTTGCTAATTTATTAGTTGTAGTTCTAGTTCTAGTTGTAGTTGGTAATGTTTTGACTGGAAGTTTTATGTGAACATCTTTCACTACAACTAAAGCCTTAGGACTGGTAGAATATTGTTGTAATCCCAGTCCCTTATTTTGCAATGAGCACAATGAAATTATGGAGTTAATGATAATCAATGTTTTTAAACATAGCATTTGCATTTCATCTCAATAGTTTG
>VHZZ01005843.1:27380-51360 GCA_009801015.1 Silene noctiflora
TCTCCTGGTCACGTACGACCGCGTTTACATAATTTGTTTACTTTTTTGAAATTATCAAAATCATATCTGCCAGATTTCTTGCAAAAATAAAGCGCAATTTCGCAATAAATTGTGAAATTCAGTACTATGAATTTGTTGTAGACGAATCTTGTTTGGATTTCAATTTCTATATGTTTTTTTTCTTCAAAAAATCATGTTTGAAGCAGTACAGTTGTGCATCCTATCCAACATGGGCAACATCACACTATATATAATCATTTAAACCATTTTTTTAGCATCGTATTAATTACTATTACTATTATTATTACTAGCGATTACAATTATCGCTTCATTCTCCGAATCATTCTACACCATGCCTAAAGTGACCAAGTTAAAACTAATTAACGACGAGCTTCGCAAGCAAGTTACTTATGCTAAGCGAAGAAATGGACTTATAAAGAAAGCGTTGGAATTATACTTAGTATGTGACGTTGATTCGCTGTTTATATCGTTTTCTCCCTGCGGTCGTCTTAGCTACTTTTATGGTGCCGAAAGGTATTTTCTAGTCGAATCTCTTATACTCGAATCTTTAACTAGATACGAGTATATTTAATTTTTTTTTGTAGTACTATTAATTATTTTTTACGTATTTGTATACTCTCCGTATACATATTTATTTCATTCTAATCCATCGAATTGTATACATTGAGATTATAACCATAATTGATTTGATCCAGGGTTGAAGAAGTTCTTGCTCGCTTTATTGAACTACCTGAACATATTCGTCGAGTGTAAGATCCATCTAAATCGATTCATATTGTATTTATTTTGCTTCGAAAAATGTTTGTCTACATTCTGTTTAATTTGTTATTGATGAATTTACATGTCACAACTATGTTTGTAAACTTAGGTTACATTACGAGTTAATGTAAGAAACATCTCAATCAAAAGTTTGTTTAAGCTGATGGTTGGAGTTTATGATCGGTTTTATATTCGAACATTTAGACTTATAGTTGAATTAATTCAGTGTTTTTCTTGTAAAATGTTGCAGGCATTTTACTGAAGAAGAGGTAATTAAGATTATCAACTTTAATGATTTCTTAAAACAAAAAATTAGTTTTTTTTTTAAAATATTTCTCTCCTCAATTAAGTTGATCAAGTATTGTGGCCACTTATTCTAGTTTCAGGAAATACATGGTATACTAAAGGGACTCAGGGAAGAAACACACGACGAGCTCCTACACGACCGGTAAATAACCTTCGTATATAATTGTGTAACGTCTAGTAGGGGAAATCTATGGAGAGATCGATCTTGCAATAAGTTGAAGGAAAACAACACGTTTAAAATGTAGTACCGTTTATACAGTTATTGACGTAACTTATAAACTAGTGGGTATTGGATAAAAATACACGAGTTCTTATACAGGGTTTGTTATGACGTGAACGCCACGTCAATTTTAGTAGGTATCTAAGGCACGTATCTGATAATATAAATTGCTATTTTTCGACATTAACATGTCATAGATTTAAATTTTTCGTCATTGTTAATACGGAGTATGTTGTTTCGAGTCTAATACATTTGATTGTTTAATTTGATGTATTTTCTCTTGATTATTCGGATGGCGCCATCTCATTTTTCCAGTACCGTTCAAGTAAGTCGAAATTCAAAAGTTCCCTTTGAAAATACTCATACTAATGATGTTTCTTGTAGAAACAGTGTACTAATGATGCATGCTACAAATGTAGGAACTTCAGCAGGAAATTGACAGGGTCAAGGCAAAGCTTGACAATTTAACATCTGAAATAAGGTTGGCCTTAGTTATAGGGTATACTTTGTCGATTTTTCGACATCAGAAGATTCGGTTTTTAAACAAGTTTGGGTTTGTTTGCTGTGCATGTAGGAGGAAATATGAACCCTCACCGGAATCAATCACGACGGTTGAGGAAGCAGACATTGCTGAAGCCCAACTTGAGGAAGTTCTTGCCAAAGTCCAAGAGAGAATGGTACTAATACTTGGTTATCACAAATTCTTGTATAATCCGTCGAACAAATATTATATCCTCATTCGCAAAATTCTTATTTCAGACGGGCTATTTCCTGTCTGAAATAAGACGGACAAAATGTTGTCATTTTTTAATAAAATGCCTCATTTAGATAAATGAGATGTTATGCACGTGAAGTAAGTATCGGACTTGACCTGATAATAACTCATATCGTAATTAAACTGTAATTCAAGAGACTTATTGTTCGTTAGACAATTTTAATTAATTTTACGATAGTGAATCTATAATTATGATTAATATTACTAATAATAATTAATTGTGTCTAAACAGAGAGAATTGTCGGTAAATGAAGGCAATCCTGAATCACTACCCAATGATTTCATGGTATGTATGTTGTCTTGAATTTTTGTTTCCTAGATAGTCATTCACAAACTACTTGTAATCTAAATTGAGTGTAATGTTAACAAGACTGGATCCGAAGACTCACTCGCGAATTCTCCGAGCCAAGCTGAACTGGATGACGACTCTGACGAGGACCAAGCCGAAATGTCTAACCAGGTTGCTGTAGCTGCTGCAAGGTACCCATAACATATTAACATACCAATGTTATTTTTTAAACGGTTCAGTAAATCCTATATGATCGATCTAATAAGGTAATTTGAAACATTACAGCAGCCCGGTAACAGTTCCTGAAAGACGCGGGTCTGCAAACCCGTTCCTAGAACTGGCTATAACAGACTCATTTACCAGCCTGCTATTGCAGGCTCATCAGGCTGATGTAGCTCAACCCCCGTCTCCAATAAGGGTAAAATATCGAAAACTCATTTTGACATTTAAGATTCATAAACTCCTAGAATGACAAACATTGGCAAAATCGACAGGAAACTGTTCCTCAAGCATTTGTGCAGAACCTCATCGGCTCAGTCTATGACAACCAGCTCAAACGTCTTCAAGACTGTCTACTGAACACATCGAACACTCCGTAAGATAACAATAATAATGCTGCAGTATTAAAACTAATCACCTTATGTTATTAATTTTCAGGGTTTATCTGATTTTATCTCTGTTTATATATGTTACAGTAAAGCTGATCAGGCAACAGAAGTCGTTCAATCATCAGACAATATTGAGACTCCGAACGATTTCATTTTTCCTGCTGCAAGTTTACCTTCTCTTGACTATCAACTACCAGTAAATAACATTGCCTTGATCTCTTAATAATTCTGTTACATTATTTTTTTTTTTATCAAGTCAATATTTTTTGAAATTTTTGGACACAATTTTCATCTTACTCCGGAAAGTCTCTTTGTGTTGCTAACACAAGCTTCTCTTACAGTCTTACCCCATAATTTGCGGGAATCATTGAGGCAGTGGGGTAATGCTACGTTGTTTAAGTCAATTTTTTTTTTTGCTAATACATGTTCATCCATGGCCTAGCCTCAAACGGAGTTAGGAGAAAGCAACAACACTGCCGATATCAATAGCCCACAGAGGCAAGCAAATGCAACTTCTTCCTGGTACATTCTGGTTTATTTAGTTAATGCTCCGTAATATTTTTCAATGTATTTTATCCGATATTTGTTTCTGATCCTGTACTTTTTTTTCTCAGGGAAATAAGTGCTTTTCGAGATTTGCTTGCTCACATTTCAGCTACAAAAGATCCCCAGTTTTCCCCGGGGTTTTGGTATATGTAAGGCCATCTCTCTCTTACTCACCGAAACCAATTACTACAAGATTTCGGGAATTAACTGTTTCTTAATTTGGATAGTTTTACTTTATCTTACTGTAAGACGATCTCTCTCGCTAATCGGTCTATAAATTTTCATAAACCAGCAAACAAAACAGAGAAATACCATATATTTCAGGAATGCAATTAATCAAGAACTTACTAAAATTTCCCTTATAATATTATGTTTTCAGGCCTCCACCAAATGAACTCTACAGCTCTGCATTTGAAATGATGGGTTTAGCTGTTGATCCCCATTTTCGGTATTACGAGGAGATCACTGGAAAGGGTAAAAACTGTAACTCAATTTTGTAGCATATTTGCTCTGAGGTTGTTCACTTTCTGTAAATCACTAGACTAAGAATTTGGTCTTTATTTGTGACAGGTGCACGCGTCAACAACGAGCACTGAAAACCACAATCTCAGACCTAATAATTTGCTATATCGAAGCAACCTCAGTTCAAATAAATGATTATTATGTTATTTTATATTGGATTTTACTTTTGTACTTCGTTTTTTAAGCTAGTTGCTTAAAACATTTGGATTTTATTTTTGTACCTGTGAAACGATTTAGTCGTTTACCTTATGAATAAGATCAAAACTATATGAAAAAACGAGCTAAACAGCGCTCAGTTGACTCGAAACTCGAAAGGGTAAGCTCCGGCTTAAGGGATTATATGATTTGTTTCGTCAGGATTTTGTGCCAAAGCTCTTAAGTACGGCAGCAAGTGGTAATGTGTCGACATGCATTTATGACTACTTCAGCTGCTCAGAACTGTCTGGTTACCATTGATAAGATTGCAGAACGTGGTTTCTGCTTTGTGAACAGATGCTCTCTTTGTGCTGCAACTGCGCAGTCGCGCAGCACTTGTTCTTTTATTGTCGTGTTTTCCCAGGGACATCTTGAAGGTATATTTGCTTGGATGGGTAGAAATTAGGTGCAGGTCGCTAAGTCTCAAACAGTGTGGACGAAACCGACTCCACATGAGAAATAACGGGATCTTAAATGACCCGAAATGACTCATTTGAAATGACACTAAAATTTACCTACCTGACGATTGACACAACTGTAAGAAATACGAGCCAAGTTGACAAACTAAGACTCGATCCATTACCACTCAATCCAAACTACCCCAATAATAACACACTGTACCTGACCCGACCTGAAGCGTATATTTGCATAATATACTCAAAATGAATGAGCCACACCAACCAAATGACCTTATCTTATAAGTTGTAACCCACTCATGTGTATGCAGAATGTTGCTCGTTTGGCGATTTGACTTTCAGTTGGCACCTGATGCACCAACCGTAAGCTTCTCTTATAACTCACCCAAGAAGGGGGCCATTTACCCAAGAGAAAGGCTCTATGAAACCCAGACTGTAAGGGGTTATATAGTATGAATGCTTGAATATTTTTTCGATGAATCAATATAGTTACAGACTTACAGGCCAAGATGACAACGGGTGGAACCATCCACACGACAAATGGCCTGGATTGCTGATGAAGATAAGGCAAAGAACATTTCCTGCTTCCAAGCTTGGAACTCTGGTCTGGACGTCAGGTAGTGGAATCCCGTTCATCTGCAAGCTTTATCTGACCGACCTCACCAGTTGATGAGGGAGGGAAAGATTCTAATGCTTATTCCTCATCTCAAAGGCAATATGTCGAATGAAAAACCCATACTTGCATTGTAAATTTTCAGTCTTGTTTATTTATTTTCTGGAATGAAAAACCGATACACAAAGAAGCTTCACATATTTACATTTGTTTCCTTCAATTTTTTTTCTTTTTGTTTGTGTGCTTAATCAGTCGTGTTATTCATATACAGCACAAGACGACCAGGCAAGAATCACTAACAAACAATTACTGTGCACCCAAAAAACACCCCCTTATGGATAGATGTGACCTGTGTTGCTTATGAGGCTCCGGAGGGTCTGACTCGACTTTCTTCTGAGGAAACTGTTTGTAAAAAGCCGCCACTGCCCCTGTGATCCCGTCTTCAGTCTCTAGTTCCTCTGCCAGTATGACAGCACGTTGCTTTACCTACATGTCATCAGGGATTCAAGGTACTGAAGATCAAGATATCATGACAATCGTAGTTGGAGAAACACACTTACTACAGGATCCTGCATGAAGCGTATGGCAGCAACCAGTTTCTCAAGAGAGAATTCCTCGATAGGAATTGGTGGGGGGCCTACGCCTTTTTCATGCACCCGTTCTCCCCAGAAGGGCTGGTCACCGAAAAACGGGACAATCGTAGTTGGACACTGGTGAAAACATTCCATTAAGTAACAGTAGACTAGCATATTAAAGATGCATTAAGCATGAAAATCACAGCAGTAAGCATCAAAATTATTACAAGAGCCAATTACCGCAGCTTTAAGACCAGCAGAAGTTGTACCTGCACCACCATGATGCACCTGCAATCACAATGGAAATGATCCCTTTAGTTTAGGAAAGAAGAAAAACTGGTAGGGATCGACAAGTATAATTTCGGAACAGATTTTGATGCTCAACCCTTGCAGTTCTCCTCTAGGGAAGTCGGCATTATGTAAACATTATCAAGAGAATCAGGAAGACTAAGAAACTACTATTGAAGAAGTCTTACCACGGCTGAACACTGCAAGAACAGCCAGTCATGAGGGACATTGTCCAACAAGTACACAAAATCCTTAGGCTCGGCCACTGGGAATTAAGAATTTAGTGAGAAAAGAGACTTATTAGCAATAACTTACTCCAAGTTTTTACAGCTAAATCAGAGTTGAGAGAATCACTACATAATTAAACCGTTGACTAAAGAGAACCATGAAAAGCATTCATTCTTCAAAGTTTAAAAGAGCAACAGAATTCTGGAAATGGTTCACACACAAGCGACATATGCAGTTTTCTGAACATGAAATCGAAGAAAATTATGTCCAAAGGCCAAACCATTATTCAAAGAAAAGGTAACATGCTGCAATAACTCAGGCACCACGGCCATAAATATATTGCCTACTTCGGTCTTTAAGAATGCAAGAGTATGGGAGGACAGGGGAAAGGCTTTCACTTCTAAAAGAAACGAAAGATTATTGAGGAAAAGAACATCTTACAATTGCCGAGACCACCCCAGCCTTTATTGATGATTCCTCTTTGCTCAGTTAATTCTAGAGCTCGTACAATTGTCTTTGTCATTTTCTCTGGTTCTTGGACAGGCTGAAATGATTTCAGAAAGGGACAAATCAATACACTGCATCCAGGAACAGATCCATATTTTTACTAAATATTCTTAAATCTTCATATGATGTGGTAACATTGAAGAAGTTGAGTAGCCACCACAACAGAATCAACAGTACAGGCTGTACAGCTATTAAAACCAGGAACATGCATTGATTTCAAAATTATTGAATCAGACACTGAAGAGCAGACAAATTGGACTTCTATAAACATCCTGATAAAATCCACTCCTTTAGGAGACAGATTCAGTAATTTTAAGTGAAAAAAGTTGACACTTACCAGACTTCCGAAACCAATATAAATTGGTCTTTGGCCTTTTCCAAGCCATGCCACTAGATCTTCTGGAGGTTTGTAATTAGAAGCCAGGTCGAGGAAACAGAAACCAACTACATCAATTTTGGGTCCCCAATCTGCAGATGAATAAGCATAACATATCAACAAGGTCCATTCTGAAACAGATTAAAGCATGTATCCAAGCATTCAGCACTCTAGTTGATGGATGATAAAGATATCACATTTATTTCGATGCAGTGCCAAACCATGAATCCTCGAAAGGAAACGCTGTGGGGGAAGGTCTAATCAAGATAACAGGTAATGTGAGTTCTCTGAATGTGGACGGCTAGAAAACTAAGACTAGTGATTAGTGGCAAGTGACTATGACAGTGTATAACCATTTTTATCTTGAAGGCAAATGGACTAGAAAACAATTACACAGCCACAGATTGTTCAGATCAGCAAAGGGCTACAATATCTTGTTGTCAACAGAGGGATAACTTCGTTTGAAAGACCAGGAGACAATATGGTAAGAGACATGATCTCAATACTTAAGTTCTAACTTCTAAACCCATTCCCTGAAGGTTTAGCAAGGAATTGCTGGCCACAGAGAGAGAAATGTATGTGACAAAATAGTTGGCATATGATTAAATAGTTTGAGAAGCAAGGGTTTATGATAGAGTAACATCTTTCTAGGAGAATATATAATTTACAATTTGCAAATTAAGAGGAGCGGTGATCATATATACCAGCACAAGATTAGATGAACACTTCAGAGTACATCAAGTCTTTAAATTAACTACCAGCACTTGAGAATAAAGATGTGACATTGTCGCATAGTAGAAATATAAGTCACTAACCTTTGGGTTTAGGAACAAGGTGAGGACTCCAAATATATCCATACGGAATGTCAGAAGGAGAACTATTAGGACTTAAGTAGGTAACTGGTCTCAGCTTCAGTTTTTTCTTCCTGAATTCGTTTATCAAGTCCCGTATTCCAAGCCAAATCATTACATCAACAACTTGGTATGAAAGCTGAAAGTATATGACGAGTTAAAATAAAATCCTAACAAATGTCACCACTAGCTGCAGATTGTGTTGGAATTGGCAAAATCATTACTTACTCTGTAAGCAACATGTTGCTTCACACGGGACAGGGGATGTGGGAATTCACTTGTGGGCCTGAAAGGAAGAAACAACTTCATGTATTCTTGATATGAAATTCAAAGAAGAAACAGTCAAGAATAAGCATCACCCGCAGCAACAACAACATTACCCTTGTGGCTCAGAGGCCACCGTCTAAAGTGATATAAGAGGGTCGAAAGGACACAATCTTACCATATGTTGACAACATAAAAAGGTGTTTCCAGATTGATGACCAATAATGAAAATTGTGTCAAGATTTATGACTGGCTGCTACTTCACAGTAAGAAGCGCGGAGTCAATTTGATTTATTTCATCATACTCATAAACCAAATAAAAAAGGATCATAGCCAATAATACACATGAGTCTCTAAGATTAATGACTCGTCATGGTAGAGGTGTAATTAACCTGACACTCTTACAAGAATGATTTAAACGGATTAGATCTTAGTTTCGATACAGCATCCAGGCACAAAGAAATGTTCAAACTATCTACTGTTTTTTTAATCAGCTACATTCCAAACGCAACGAAACCAAAGATAGGGAAACCCTCTTATTCCCAAGTTCCCGACAAGCAACGCCAAAAACATGAAGACAATATGAAAACCTATATGTTCTACACTCAATTGTGTAATAATCTACACCTCAATATTAGATACGACAGATACTTACGTCCAAGGCATTGTAAAGAATATATGAATTGGTATTTTGAGTGCCTCGGCAACATGAGTATGTCCTGAAAGAGAATTTTAAATTGTGAATCTAGCACATTTTGAACAATGGATTAAAATTCAATATGGAGTATATTTTAATGCTCAAGGAAACTATTCAAACCATCAATTCAAAGGTAACGAAAATTCAGTGTGAATCCTAGTAGCATGCTGTATGAATCCTAATAACTTGACCAGCCTCTAAGTTCTAAGAAGAAGCCGTTCACAAGGGGAGTATTGTGCATTATGCTCACACAATTTCAAAATGATCTATCTTTTAAGCAACAGAGACCACTTGTTGTCTTCAAAAGAGAAGCCATTTGGCATGGTCATGAGGCACCCGTGTATGAACCTTTATAATTTCGAAGAAGCGCTGAAGGGCCTCGATAAATCAATGACCAAATTCTTACACTAAGAATCTTTAGCTACCTTCCTTGACACACTTGTAAATTGTCTAGTTGCATATGTAAGTAGCTATGGGTGCATCATTTCCCTCTGCAGATGAGCATGACCAGAAAACCTGCCATATAATCTCCAATTCCAAAAATGGCTGCCAAAATTCCATTTTGGAGCGACAGAATCTTTGAAAGTTCTTTTAAACCTAATAGGGCTCCAAAATTAGAGATGGAATGCTGAGCACACATGAGTGGAATTGTGAATCACGCCAAAAGTCATAGCTACGATGATGGGGGAAAGGATCAAACGCATATTGGAATAATCTTAAGTCTTAACCGACCCGCTCAAGAACCATGAAATTGCAAAACAAGAAGGTTTCAATTGATTTCAAAATGTGTATATAAATGCATCTATGCATGTATCATATATGTATAAAAGGAACCCCATGATAGAGAAGAGAACTTAGTCTAACCATACGCTGGTGGATTTGCAATTATTGCTTCAGCGTCAAAAGGAATCTGAGTTTCAGGATCAGGATGCTTGCAAGCCCTTAGTAAGGAAAATATAATTTCTCTCATCTGGTTCCGCTGAATCGGTATCTCGGATGGTTCGGAAGGCAAAAAACCCTTGTTTTTCACCATATCTGAGCAAATATAAACAAAGGAACTGCCAATAAACCGCAGCTAGATGTAATAAAGAGCATTTGCCAGCTAAACATTGAAGCTAAGAGTAAAAGATATTAGATACTCTATAAGGTTACGACTCCACCCGTCCAACACCACCACAACGACCAAAAAAGGATCGCCTGAAAGGCTGAAAGTTTGATAGACCTAGATAGACAAAACCATAGCAGCAACATCCCAGCAAAAACCTCCTAAATAGGAAGGTCCAGGCCCAGAATTAGGCATCCCCATGCCTGGCTAGATAGATTATTTACCACTCAGTTAGACACTGATTGACAATGTCTCATTAGTAAAACACAGAAAGGAGAGTGTCTCCCCCTCGTTGTCTTACCTTACTCGGATCTTAGTTAATATGGATGATGCTATCCATAAACACAGCCCTACTGAACATGAAATAAAATTTGACTATGCCCTTGTACTTTTCAACAAAAATCTCAGACCCATGTTCCCACGCCCTAGTAGCATGCTAGTTTCTACTGTTCAAGGACAGTGTAGTAGTTTACTCTAACTTTGTACAACAAGACACAATGAGACAGCATTCTTAAAAGAGCCACATAGATGACTTACAGCCAGCAAGAATTTTCGGGTCTCCTCCTAAAGGAAAGAACTCCAGCCCAGAACTCAAAACAAACTCTTTGAAATTTTGGTGAGTTGCTAACCGAACCCTATGTCCATATTCCTGCAAGGAAACACACCATTGAAACATTATCAAGGGAAATCTCTAAAATGGGAATATTCCAATAAGTGAATGATAATGGAAACAGACACCAACAAGGCATAATTCAGGCAATAATCAGATCTTTGTGGTGGTATCTGTTTTGTCCCTCATGACAGTACATTGTTCTCCATAAACATCAAGTCGATGTTTGATAAGCTCAGTCACTATCCTTAAATTCAAGAACTTCAAAGAAGCACCACCAAATATCAACAATAGTTGAATACAAGCATAGATACATAAAATAAGACGAATACCTGCAAACGTTTCCCAATAGCTACGAAAGGTTGTACATCACCTCTTGTTCCAACAATTAGCATCACAATTTGCATTGGAGGTAGATCTTGGAAGTCGGTTGAATCATCTTTTTCCCCATCTGTTGTATGACCAGAACCAGAAACAGATACAGAACCAGACCCCGAACCAGAAACAGATACAGATACAGAACCCGAACCAGAAACAGAAGCAGAGGCAGATTCAGTTCCGATGTCAAAGCTTTGCGTGTTGATATCTCCAGGCACATCAACTTGTACGGTTCCATCCTTTTTAACAGTCGCAACACGGTTCAGCCATTTCAACTGGACGTACATGGAGAGTCAATGTCAAGCTAAAGAAGTTAGAGTCTTTCTATTTTATTGTTAATAGTCTTCACAGAGTACTGGAAAGGGGATATTGCATCTTGCGCCGAGAAGAAAAATAAAAATGAAAATAACATTAATCTATCTTCAAACAGTTTGCTAGATGTTTTGGCTTGTCAAAAGGCTGCATACTAACAGAAATAGAAGAAAAAAAGAGAGGAGATAGAAACAAAGTTGAGGCGGGGAAAGTGGTAGACAATACTAGAGTAGCAGGATGACAATCAGCTAGAACAACAGCAATAAGAATAACTGGTTAAAGTGCACACGTGACAGCGAAAATCCTAGCTGGCCTTTGTACTTTGCGGATATTATTGAAAAAAACCAGGCGAGTGCAAATGTAACACGCATCAATGTAAACTGAGACTTGAAAATGATTCATAGCATTAGAAAGTACATGTCATAATCTATAATACCCTGTCTGATATAATGGTTCTTGAATTTTTAAGTGTTCTCTCGAAGAAGCTCATGGAAAAACTTGTCAGCGGGGAGGATAGCAAGAGAACTTGAAGTTATAGCGCCACATATTAATTTTCAAGGGAAATGCTTTAGATTCAAATAAAGAAAAACAATATGAGTACTTCCGTCAGACACAAGATAGAATCTAAAGTTTGGCAGTGTTAAGGAAAAACAGAAAATCAACAAGAGTAACCTTTTTCGTCAAAGGAAGTTTTTCGTCAAAAAGTTTTGCTGCCAGCAGACTAAACGGGCAATATTTGGATCTGCCAGTTTTCACAAGATGATTAGAAGTAGATAGTTCCTCAGTAACATCGTGCTCATTCGACCATACCCTGTCAATAGAACCTATGGACAGCTTCATAAGTAGCTGAATTGTTAGAGAATCGGAAACATAGACCAGTTATCAACAAACTAAGCATCAAAATGTAGACACCCTGATGAAAAAAGAAAGTAATATGTAATCACAACACTAGACTTAGGTAGATCTCACATCATTTGGTAAGCTAGTACCGGGATGATAGACAAAACCTACTTTCAATTCACCCGTTTTATGTCATTGTACAAGTTTTACTAATTTCATTGCGACTTTAACTCCACGCCTCCATTTGAAGTGAATGTGTCAATCTGAGTCCCCTGAGAGAACTAGCCACCCACACTATGGCAAGAAATAACCAACTCTGCATAATGTTCTGAGACAGCATTCGTAGCTTCATCAATCACTATTTGAATTCTTAAGAAGTAAAAACCCAAAACTACGCGCTTTGCCTTGAATCCTTGATTAATGTCACTAGGCCATCACTATATTGTCCAAGAAAGAGGCAAGTTGAATCAAGAAGCCCCCATATTCTACCCATTTCAGCAATTCTACCACCTAGATGGGCGCAAGCTGCACCAACTAAGTCTGACATCGCCATTCACCACGTCGAAAAAGAGTGAGTCTTTTATAAAATCGTCTCACATAACTCAAACATATCTACTCTCATCTTATTGTAGGATTAGACCGTCTCATAAAAGTTTTTGCGTTCGGCCAATCAACATAGTCTCTACGTACAAGCATTCCTAGGCCAACTCAAGACACGTCAAATATCTCAATTATCAGTTGCTAATTATGCGACAACAACAATATTACCCCGTGCCTAAAAGCTCGTCTCACACGTGTTTTTTTACATAACAAAAGATAACATTGTCAAGAAAGTACATCGACTACTATCATAATCCAGAACCGAAAAATAAGGAATCACATACAAACATAAAAATAAATTTACCGCAACACTAGGGCGACAAAGTCAACGATATTTATAATAATAAAATATTACCTGAAGAGTTAGTTCTGGGAGCTGTAGAAGGCGGAAACTGGAGGGTCAACTCATTCTCAGGATCACTTTCATAGTTACCGTTACGGTTATAGTTATCGTTTAAATTATTTCTATGGATGTTGGGAATATCGCCGGAGCTGCCGGAACAAGCGCTTCGGAAAGAGTCATCACTAGTGATCGTCATTGTAAATAATGTTGGGAGAATTATTTTGAGGAATTCAAAGATTTTAAAGAAATGCGCTAGCTCCTTGTTTAAAGATGGCGTGGCGCGTGGGAATGAATGAATATGTGACTATATCATATGTACAAATTTGAGTTATTTAGCCGGGAACTAGAGAGAATGGGTCTTTATAAGATGACATGTTCGGGGAGTAAAATTAACGAATTGTGTTGCCCAACTAGGCAAAAAACTATCTTTGTTTCATTTGTGCAAGGAAATGCGACGTACAATTTACTTTCTTCGAGGATGATGTCTTGGTCGTAGTCCGTTGCTGGGTTTGACCGTTTATTTGGATCCAGATTAGATCGGATTAGATCATTTTAGTTATTTGATTATTCTGATATATTTTATAAGTGCTCATTTAGTTGTCCATTGGAATCTAACTCTTCACGAATACCAAATTCATGGGAATTGAACTCCCAAAACCCAAATGAAATTCATGAGACCCAAATGAAATTCATGGGAATTGACCTTGAAATTTTGCAAAATTGTGGCATTAATACGGAGTACTACAATCTTCCAAGCAACATGCAAACTCATTGTGATCTTGAGCAGGCTTAGATTGCAATAATTTGGATCATGTCGATAAAGGCATATGAATTACCAAAATACTCAAGATTAGGTAATAAATCCGTATAACTTTGTATTATTTAGTAAGGACGATGCCGTCACTCGACTTACATACATTGTATCTCGATGATCCGAGACGCTCGCTTATCTACCAAAGTTAACTTTGACCTCCTCGATATGAAATTCTTATTCTTGTACGATATCTAGATCATCTGGTCAAACTGATCGAATTCAACTTTTGAGAACTGTCTATTTGAATTTAATGAATGTAAATTGTTAATAAATATTACCATATTTAACAAAAATGACCGAAGAAAATTATAGATACCATAATGTCAAAATGTACTAATGTGAGATATTGTTGTCAAACAACACCTAACAGAAAAGGCACCAATTTAAGACAATCTTATATTAAAATCATGGCTACTAGTCAAACGTTAATTAAGTTAAAAACCTAGTAAATTCATGGCTATTAGTCATCTATTCAACCTTTGTTGTTTGTCAACTACATTATATTCGACTATCAATGAACAAGTTACATTAAAGACGATTGATTATAAAATATAAAGCAATACAGAGTAGGATTATTTATGCCAAATTAGGATCACAAAATTGAATAAGTGTCACTTCTGCATATATTATTATGTGTTGGGTTTAAACCTTTTGCGAGGTCACTTTTGAATTTAACGCGGTTTTGAAAGGTACAGATTTTATTTTGTCTAATCGCTTGTACTTGAAATTTAAACATCCATTACAGATTGCAGCCCTATCTGAATAACTATAAGCGTCAAACTTCCACATACTACTACGAATTGCATGAAACCCACCTATTGTCGATTTGTTGGAAAAATAACTTATATCACCTTGTATAAATGGAAAGTAAACTGATATATCTCTGCCAATAAATGAAAGAAAATCTCACACGATGAAACTCTTGGAACCTAAGCCAATCAACGAGCCTTCTGTCGAACACTTTCTTAGAGAATGAGTCAGGGTTGGTCCATTCAATGATCCAACCATAATTCAGAGTCGATGCTATCCCCAGCTATGGTCACTTATGTCGAACACGGATATTCCACTTAAAAGGAGTATCCGTGCTACCTAACATCTAACTATAGCTCATGAGTCATGAGTCGAGACCCAGTCTGAGATTATCTCCGACTATGGTCACCTCTAATTTAAATTAAAGGACATTTGATACAACAAGTTTTGTATATATATATATTGTAGGGAATAAAATCTTAGGGTTAAATTAAAAAAGTAAAGTGTCCTTGTCAATTGTCATCTAGACACTCAACCTCACCATTTCCCTTCTCTCTCCATTTTTCCCCAAATCTACTGTTACTCAATCTTCTCTCTCTAGATTTCTGGGGAGAGGTAGATACACCAATTCAATCTAATCAAATCAAATCTAGGTTTATACTTTACACACCCCAAATCACAAACCCTAATTATAAATGGGGCAACAAAATTTGATCTACTGTTTTGTAGCAAGAGGTACAGTGGTATTAGCAGAGTACACTGAATTTTCTGGGAATTTCACAAGTATCGCATCTCAATGTCTGCAGAAACTTCCTGCTACTAACAACAAATTCACTTACAATTGTGATGGACATACTTTCAACTTTCTTGTTTCTGATGGATTCAGTAATTTCTCTCTCGAGATTAATCTCTTCTTTTCGTTTTTTTAATTGATTTATATGTTTGTTTATTTTGTTTTGTGCGTTTGGATCTAATTGAAGTGATTTGTGTTAGTATGTTTGATTTTTGTTGATCGTGTGATCGTCTTGCTAACACCGGGTTAGGCGTAAGGCTGCGGACATTCGACCTCCTTAGCTCGCAATTTGCGGGAGCCATTGAGGTACTGGGGTAATGTTTGTGATTGACGTTCTCGCTTTTCTGGGTTATTAGTGCGTTTACAGTGTTTTGGTTATTGGTTATCTACGTTGTCATTTTAACCCGTATTTTCGATTTGAGTTCGATTGGTGATGTTTTAGTTCGTAGTCACATTTGCTAGTGTAGGACGGTGTCACAAGTCACAACCGGAGATGTTCTCGTCTAGTGTTTGAGACTGACTAGGGAGGTGGTGTGGACTGTAGTCTACAGGTTAAAGCAGTGGCGAATCCAGGATTTATAAAACGGGAGTGTTCAATGAAATTGGAAAATGGAATTTATGCCACATCAGTAAGACCATTATACTGACTTACTACTAAACAACACACAAACAATTATCCAATCCCTCAACATAACATAAGTAAATTAAAAATTCTCACTTTTCACACCTTCAACACAATAGGCTTTAGTATATCAGTAGTTATTGAGTGAGACGGTGTGACATTGTAAGACGGTTTATTTGTATAAAAATTACTCTTTAAGTGATAAGTAATAAATGAATGGAATTTTATTGAAAAAGATCGTCTCAGAGTGTGAAACCGTCTTATTCTAAATTTTGTGTTAGTATATAATTGTTAACTAGTTTGCTATGAATCCATATGAGTCCAAATTACGGAATGCACAACAATTTACCATCTAATGAAGAACACTAATCTTCTGTTATATAGTATGTTTAGTGTTTGTGTGTGGATATTATTGCACAAAGGCCAAAACTTTAAAAGCTCATTGCCGTAAATTCCAAAAACAATAATCTCGTATACTACATCATACTCCGTATAATGTAATCCCCCAAACAAATCGCCAATATACATCATAATATCATATATATGTAAATTCCCAAACAAATCGCCAATATACATCATAATATCATATATATGTAAATTCCCAAACAAATCACCCATATACTACTTACCTTGATGAAGACGGAAAATCGGGACCGACAATGGTAAGTGTTGACAGTATGTCTAACGGTTGTTGCTTGCTGGAGGCGATAAATTGGAAATTTGGGGAAGATGAATTAATGAAATAGGATTCAACTGGTCAAAGAAGGAGGAAGTTGAAGAGATGGGGTTTGCAATTTGTTCCTCTATAGATTCATATGGATATTGGGTAACTGTTTCAATTTTTTTTTTTTTTAAATTAATGGGGGTGAGGGTTCACCCCTATCACCCCTTGTAAATCCGCGAGGGCGAACTACACAGTGTTGGAGGGTCGGATACGGTTATTTTCCACCAAGTTTTTAATTTTTTGATTAAAGTTAAGTGTCGTGTTGTGTTCGACACTTTTTTAGTGTCAGACACGCTCCCAAAGTGAAGCGTCAGAGGCTCCTACTGGGTTCATGGGTTAGTGTTATGAGTATGTAAGACCGTATGTTACTCCGACACTTCACTTTGGTGGCGTGCCGTGTGTCCGACACTTGAAGAGTCCGGCATGACATTCGACACTTCCTTTTAGACCCAAAAATTGAACATTTTGCTGAAAATAAACGTATCCGACACTCGGACACCGTGTCGTGTCTGACCCTTGAAGCCGAGTCAGGGTAACATAAACTAAGACCGTCTCACGTAAGTTTTTGCTGTGTGTGAGGTTTGATGTTTAGTAAACCTTTGCTGGTTTCACTGTCATTCTTGATTGAGCTTACAATTGGTTTTCTAAATTGTGGAATCAGGTGTTTTATTTGCGCGTGGTTGCTTGAACGGGGTTGTAATGCTGACCAAACTGGTAGTTATAAGGGTTTCGTACAAACAGTGCTCTCCTGAAATGAGATTAAAATTTAGTCTCTATCCAACACTACTCCTTGGAACCCCAAAGACCTTTCACCTTGTTCACTTTTGTAGAATATGATTCGGCCTTTATTACATTGGTTTAATTTTATTACATGATGTAGAAGGTGTCTTCTTTGAGAATTGTCCATTACCATTGTCAATGTTTTTTTTTCTTTTTCTTTTCTTATTATTGGTGTTAGCGTCACTAAAGCAAAATTCGTGCTGACTTTTTACAAGGTATGCCAAAGACAAACTAGTAAGAGTATGTACATACTCCAACAACTTCACGACTTTACACTAACTCTTAGCCATGCGACATGTAATGATTTTTTCTGCAGTTTTCTTGATCACATCTGTGATCTCCAGGTCAATATGACGATACATCTTTCTCTTGGGTATAATTTTTAATATTGGCTATTTGTGATGTCTTCACTGGTACATAAATTACTTTTGAGCTTGTTGTGTGGATATTTTCTAATAAGTAGAAGACCTTACAAAGACTCTATATGGCCAATATTTGGTGGGTACTTGACGGATAGGGTCGATCATAGATCAAATTATAATACCAGACCAAATTGGCCCAATATGACCAAAAATTAAGCTCGCCCAATACTTGATGATGCACCTTGTTCGGGTGCGAACTTGATGTTACCAACTACTTAGCACGTGAACTAGCAAAGATCCTCATAATGTATAGATTTTTCATATGCTCACCCTTATCCCCTTTTCCGTTTATATGTGAATTTGTAGAGTTTAGAGATATAAACTTCATTCATTATGTGTTCCCTCCTCAATCTCACTAACCAACTGACAGACGGCACATTTAATTATCATGTGAAGCACAGTATGATCCTATGGCCTGTTGCCATAACATGACCAACATCTATAGGCAACACATATAGGTCTGCAGATTGGGAATCAATTAAAATCACAAGATGTTTGTAAAATTACCTACATCCCATTATCTTCCTTTAAATCACTGTTTAAGGTCTCAAACAAATAAGGGTTTGGATGCACTTGTAGCACGATTTTAGGAAGTCTTTACTCCCCTCAATTAATTCAATTTGAGGCCAAATTTGTACAATCGCCTCATTGATCACTAACTGACTATATCTTSATTTTATTACCTGCTCCCAGTCTCGTAAATTTATAAGTCCTTGGATGAAATTCGTCGGAAAGTCCTGAAATGTCAGTGGGCTTCTCAGAGTACCTCATAGGCTCATAACATGGATACTCTGCACGATATCAACAGAATAACTGTCCCACTTCCAACAGTTCGAACTACACCTTTTTTTTTTCCTTTCCTTCACTTTTTGTTATCTCTCGTTTGGTAATCTGTTGTATGTGGCATTTAGGAGCTCGAGATATAGTGGATTTTAACCTTTCCCCTCCCGTGTTAAAGGGGCCATATACTAGGCCTCTGAGATGTGTCTTAGAGTTTTGGAGATTTTTTCAAGTTTTGACATAATTCTGGGGAGTGCTTGTGGATTTGTGGTCTTTGTACATCCACTTTGGGTTTTTTTAGATTTGAAGGATGGATTGGTTATGGGCATGAAGTTAACTTTTATTCTTTACTCTGTTAGACTGCTTGTTACATATTTGATACAGTTATTTTTCGTCAAGTTTTGAAAATTTTGTAGGATAAGACTAATGTTTCCCTCCTTCCCTTCTCGTTGACTCAATCTTACTAACCAAACTTTTGAAATTGTTCCACTCTTTTGCACTTCTCTCCATCCAAACAAAGGGTTCAAGAGTCTTGGTTTCAAGTAACATGTCAGGCCTCTTTGCAATTGTTTTTTTTTTAATGTCTTCTTCTGAGCTTACTTCCCTGAGTTTAAGTTCTCCCAGACGTGAGAGGTATCTCTTCAATTTTGAGGCAACCTTTGTTTTTTTTCCTATCCGCGGTCGTTTCCTTAAAAGATTAAAAAAGTTCCGTGGAATGTAATTATGTAACCTATCTGTGGATTCTTCAAGCTTTATTTTGCTTTCAAATTCAAGAGTATATGTTAGTATCTCATCATATGTTGCTTTCTGCAGCCTATTGTGTCGTTGCAGTTGAGTCTGTTGGTAGACAAATTCCAATGGCTTTCTTGGAAAGAGTTAAGGATGACTTTAACAAGAGATATGGAGGTGGAAAAGCTGCTACTGCTGTTGCAAAGAGCTTGAACAAAGAGTTTGGGTAGGTTACGTTGATCTGGATTTGAGATCCGTTAAATTGCTGTGTGGGTGTATGGATTCTTAACCTTCTTATATGTCTTTTTAGGCCTAAACTCAAGGAACATATGCAGTACTGTGTTGATCACCCGGACGAAATGAACAAGCTTGCCAAAGTTCAGGCCCAGATTTCTGAAGTCAAAGGAGTTATGATGGAGAATATTGAGAAGGTACGAAACTTTAGGGCTCTCTGTGTTGGTAATTTGTATGAACTTCATGAAACATGGAAGTCGCGGTTTGTGGTGGTGTATCCTCTACTCATTCTTGAGAAGGTATGAAATTTTATGTGCTCTCATCGCATGTGCTCTGACTGCTCTCTACTCAGGTTCTGGATCGTGGTGAGAAGATTGAGCTCCTTGTTGACAAGACAGAAAATCTCCGCTCACAGGTTTGTGATACTACATTTTTCATGTTTATCCTTTTCCAATTGTGGGAATACAAATATCTTCTGCATTACTCTAAATTATACTCTCGTTATCTCATTGTCCCAAGTTGACTAGAGATATTTAAGATTTAGGGATGAAAAATCATTATTGCCATTTGACTCAGAGTTATATGTAAAGATACCATAATGCCCTCATCTTTATATTACTCAGCTAAGGAAGTCTATGTTACTCCAACTTGACTACACGCAACGAAAGTGAATTGTCGGAATAACATAGAATAATGGTTTAGAGAGCTCACTTTTCTATTTTACTCGATGTTATGTGGCCAATTATTTTGGCATGGACCTAAATAAATAAATAAATGAGACTATATGTATGGGATGGAAGTTGGTTATCCTTAAGAAGGTCATAAGTTTAAATTGGGTCAAGTACTGCCGTATATAGATAGATGGAACAAGTTTATGTCATTCCCAAGGCATTTTACTTGTTTTTTGTCGCATCTATCTATTTGACCCATTTTATATCTGTCTTAAACAAGAATTTGTGACGGGATGGAGGGAGGCATGAAATGTAATAACACTGACTGTGAGTAATGTTGATGTGCAAAGGAATGATTGGTTTCCTTACTGTCTTTATAGGCGCAAGACTTTAGGCAACAGGGAACAAAGATCAGGAGGAAGATGTGGCTTCAAAACATGAAGATCAAGCTCATTGTGCTGGGTATCATCATCGCACTGATCCTCATCATAGTCTTGTCAGTATGCCATGGGTTTAATTGTTCGAACAAGTAGTATCCTGGTGGGGTTTGGCTTGGAAACATGCGTTAAATATATCACTATACAAGCCTGTCATACGCCCATCACGTATATGGTTTGTCTCGTTTTAGTAGCTCCCTGACTCTTGATTCATGGTAGAGTTTCATATATCTTCGAGTAGTGTTTTGGGAAGAGAATGCTTGTTTCAAATTCTGGTGTGTATAGGTGACTGTATAAAATCTGGAATTTTCTGTCACGGAAAATGTACCTTTTTGTACTTTGATAATACTCAGTTTGAGACTCGTAACTGTTGAATACGGCTTCTTTGGAAATTGAAATGGCGACTTCCCTTCATGGTGGACGTATTCATGTTATTTGACGTCTTACGCGTATTGCAGTCATCCTTCTTGTATTACAATTGACGTTAGTGTGTTATTCTAATGTAAGATGGTCTCTTATAAGATTATCGGTAAATGAACACATCTGAAGGGAAACAAATGGCGATTTCTCTTCAAGCATACCCTGTTATGTATGAGTACTGATATGTGTTCCCTTCTTTTATTGTTGTAATCCAGACGATAATGAAATCTAGTCGGGTATCCAGATTCAGATTCAGTTCGCAATGACCCTTAATTACCTCATCTTCAAAGAGCACTCTTTCGAGATAAAGTTGTATTTTTAAGTGGACACGGAAATCAACACCAAAAAAGTCACGTGTAGTAAACGTGTTATGTAGAACGTAATTGGCCAAAAGAGGATGTAAAAAAGTGCATGGTACTCACAAAACCATAGTTAAGTGTATAATCAACAAAACACATACCCAAAAGAGGAATATAAAGATTAACTCATCTASCCACTGCATAGCAGAAACTTCGGTTACCCGCCATTTTGATCAACATAGGCATCAATAACATAACCATTATCTCGAGTTTTATAGCCTGGGAGCATACCACCCTTGTAGACAAACTGAAAAGTTTCGTATTACAGTATAAATTTGTTGCAGACGCAGTAATTGAATTTCAGGTATTGCAGAAGGAAGTCCCGCTTGAAAGAATAAATAACATCATGCTCATCTGCTCCCTGTACATTTGCACAAGAAAAGTATATGAAACTTCAGAAAATGTATAATATGTTATTGATTCTCAACTATTTTTTGCTTCAACTAATTTGGCTACAATTGGATTTAGTCGTTTACAAAAATCCGGAACGCAAAGTTTCAAGTTAATTTCAGACAAACCAAGCCTTGCTATACCTTTGTCAAAGAACGATACAAATAACATAATCGCACCATTTAACATTACATAATTGTACTACGTATAACACAAGAGATTCCAATAAACAATTAATTATCGACAATCAAAATTAGAGCAAAGGTTAGAATTGTTTGTTCAAACCATGCTCCAAATAGTCAAGACTAGAGAAACACAGATTGATTAAACTCAAAGGGCTCAACATATTATCGAGGCCATGTCATCATCAAAACACTGCATAGTTAATCAGCTGCAAGTGGCAACGTCGATGAGAATTCAATAATATTTGAGCACACAATTATGGCAGCTAATGTTATCAGGACCGGGAAGCCAAAGAACTATCGTAGTGGAACCTTTTATTTGCATCAATGTTCTTGATAGGTTGCCTAATGTGGAAGCCAGTCCAGTGACTGGGTGTTGCTTAGTTTTATTTCTGGAATATGTAAAAGTAGTTGTAAAAAAAGAAGATCATAACAGAGTGAAGTGAATATTTTATTAAAAAAAAAATACGGTCAAGACAAAACTGTTTTCAAGTAACTTAGTACATCTACCGTCTCCACCATGTCAAGTTTTTTTTTTGACGAATTCTATCATGTGGTTGTAAGAATATAAGGAGCTTCAATAGTCTTAACTGACGTTTTTTTTTCTTTTTTATGCAAAATTAGAATCCTTCAATATAGAGCAGAACTTTAAAAGATATAACAATAAATATATATCGTCTTCAACTGAAACAGCTTCCGAATAAACTACAATCACAACAGCTAAACAAGCCAACCATGCAGGAATTGGAGATACACGACCATTACATCTCCACCATGCCAATACATAACACACTGGTTTATGCACACTGAYGAAACCACTAACAATCATCAAAGCATTGTCTCACCTCATTCACAACACCACTGATGAAAGTATGAAACCAATAACCCACCACCAAAGAACATTTCTCAACAGAAGGAAATGGGCAAACAATTTCTGTAACAGGGAAGCACTTTAGTAACTTACACTCGTTTGTTCGTCAATCACACTTTTTTCTCAATTTCCAATCACAAAATGCTTCATCTCAGCCCTTCTTCTCCTCTAGCGACAAGCAAACAAGCAATGATCACTATAAATTCAACATAATTGCTCAGAGCTTACAGTCAGAACATCAACATGTAAGAGTAATTTAACCCAACAAAATATAATAAAGTTTATWAAAGGGCATACTTTTGGATTTTAATCAAAGCATCAGTCACTTAAAAGATTCATTAAACAAAGTAGGGTCAAAATGAAATCCCTCACTTGGTTGGTATATTTGATGAAATTCCTCAGTTTGAAACTTTGAATATGCACAAATAATTTAGAATTCAGATACACAGTCAACACAGATTAGAACTGGAAAACCCCAAAATTTTAAGCTTATAATGAAAAGTATTAGACAATTTAGAAATTCGTTAAGCAAAGTAGACTTAATATATGTCGTAGTCCATTCTCAAAACATTGATATCAAAATAGCAAAGAGCAACATACCGTTTTTCTGCAGAAAATACTTTTGAACCGCAGCTTTGTCTGTATCACTAACATTAGGAGCGGTGAGTAAGCCAAGAAATAAAGACGCAGTGCCGGCATGAGCAGCAAATCCATGGCTCCTCATGTTGTGAAAATGATCCAAGGCTCTAGCAATATCA
>VHZZ01005844.1:20698-36355 GCA_009801015.1 Silene noctiflora
TCGAGATTTCAAGGTAAGACCGTCTTATACTAGTCCAAATGTTAATTAATTTATACCGTAGACCCGCCTCGACCTTGGCTCACCTCTGACCGTCATTGACCACCTCTTTGACCACCGCTGACCACCTTAAATCGAGGTTTGACCGTGTATTATAAGGTGTTTGTTGCTGGTTTTTTATAGCGTCTTTGGACTAGTTTTTAACCACCTTTTATGGCCTGACTTGGGCTGACTTTGGGTGGCTTGTGTCACGGGTTGAGAGGAGAGTTGAGTGGTGGTCGTGGGTGGTGGCATGGGTGGCGGTAAGGCCGTATAAAATGGGTTATAAAGAGGGTAGACGGGTTATATGTGTTATTGTTAGTGGTTGTGGTTGTTGTCGTGTGTAGGTGCTTAGGACGAGCGTGGGTGGCGTCATTGGTGGTTGGGCAAGCCATGGTCTACCACGGCTTGGTGGAAGTGGTGGTGGCCCATGGTGGTGGCCGCTTTGGGGGTGTTTGGTGTATATGTCGGGTTTGTGTGTGTGTGTTGTTTGGGTTGCTATTAGTGTTGTTGTTGGCTGTTGATTTTTGGGTTACAAGAGGTGGTTGTCAAGGGTGATGGTTGGCTAAGGCGAGGGTGGTGTATGGTGGTGGTGTTGGCCGTGATTTTCAGTGGTTATGGAGCGGTTTTGGGCGGTCTTAAATGGGTGTTTCGGGGACCGTCCAAACATGTTTAAACCATATGTGTTGTGTTCATGTTGCAAGTCTTGGGTATATTTTAAAGACGGATTTTAACTATTATATAATGGGTTATGAGTCGGAATTTGAACTATGTAATTGGAGGGTAATCGAGTCGGGATTTGGGTTTAAATTTTTAAAGTTATATAATTAGATTAGTAATTAGATTAGTTAGTAATTATGTGTAATTATATTTTATTTAGGTGACCGTTTTTTGGAAGAATATTATTACTTGGATCGCTTACGGATTATGCTAAAAGGTAGGTTAATCCTACTCGGTTTCAATATATTTGGATGGTCATGTAAGTCGTTACTGAGTGTCATTGCATCATAACATGTTTATCAAAAATTCACATGCTATTAGAAATGCATTATTATATCATGTCGTTAGCGATATCGAGGGATTGATATTCATATCGTAATTAGGACCGTATATCATGATGAGTTGGTAGTTGGCATATTGTGTGGTATCTTGCATTTATTGTGTTTGTCATGTATATTGTGTATATGTGTTTGTGGAAGTTGTTGGCGGTGTTACGATGGTGTTACTCGTTTTTATGGAGACGTGAGGCGGTTGGGAGACCGTCTCACGCTCAGGTCGCCTCTCGGAGCTTCCCACTCCGAGGGGGATGTGCACATTAAAGACTTGAGTTATGGAGGGACACGTGAGGTTGAGTCACATCGTCTGGCAGGGATTCGAGTCGCTCTCGGGCCCGGTACCGCCAGTGTATCCAGAGTACCTTTTTACGGGTTGGGGTCCGGCTGTTTTGGTGGGCGGTGTTGCGGCGCCGTCACCGGTTGTTGGTACGTCTAGGTGTGTCCTAGTACCGGTGTGGTGTTGGTGGAACTGAGTCTCATCCATATATCTGTCGTGTTGCATAATCATATTTCATATGTCGTGTCTTATATGTTAATATTATTGAAACTGACCTTTTGTGGCTATATGAAAATTCTCACCTATTTCCGGGGTGGCCTATGTCGATCCATAAGATATTTTCGATCATATGGGGAGCAGGTTAAGTACAGGTTTTGCTTGTTGACGTGATCGGATTTTGGGTCGCGCTTTGGACTCGGAGTCGAGTAGCGTAGCATAGTTGACATAGATGGTAGTCGACTTGTAATTTGTATAGTCACGTATATCATTCTTTCTATGGTTTCTAAATCACTAAATATGTTATTTATAATAATTGTTTCTTAATTATAGTCACGTATATCATTCTTTCTATGGTTTCTAAATCACTAAATATGTTATTTATAATAATTGTTTCTTAATTGCAACTTCGATTCACCGCCTCGGGAAACCGAGATGGTAACATCCTCCCATTGCCTTGGCCTGGTGATGCCGAGATTTTTCGTCGTTTCTCGGCTCAAAAACTATTTATAAAAACCCAATTATAGTAGTATAATCGGGGTCGAATCCACATGGATGGCGGGATTTGTATATAACTCGTTTGAATGCTACTTTAGTCGATAATAAAAGGATGTGATTAACTAACGTAAACTAATGAATAATAAAGAGATTAAACTAGGTGAATATGCTACCAAGAATTTGTAAACAATAGATAAAAGGGTAAGGTATACGGGTTCACCCAAGTAAGGTGGACTAGAACAAGGGATTAACAAGTTATGGGTAGCTTAATGGTTTAGTTTTAAAGCCTAATTACTTAGGTCAACTAAAGTCCTTAACAAAGTTGTCACTTTGGTCCAAACTCAACATGTATACACTATCTAGCATCCCTTAACATTGTCATGAAAGAGTATACTAAGCATAAATCAACAAAAGGCTTGAACTTTGATGCAAACATTTCGTCAAACACTTCATATGCATATACATGTAAACCAAACATTTACCCAAAACCCATATGTTAACTACTCATATTCATTATCCAAACCCTTACTCAAGATCCCCCCTAAATCCTACAGGAGACTGCTCACTCATGCTTGAAAGAGAAATGTAAACAATTGATAAACACAAGCAAACAAAGTAATAAACATTGTATTAATTAAACTAACATTTGTAAAGGCAATAGAAATGTAAACAATTGGGAATTTAAACTAGAAAGAGTAGAAATTATACCAATAACAAAGGAAAGATTGAACTTTGGATTAATAATGGAAGAATTCCTTCAAAATCTTCTCTTACAAACGAAATAACAAATTTAAACTATTGAACTATTACTAGATCTAAACTAATTTGTAGGCTAATTAATACTTAATTAAGGAAAGATTAAGGTTTGCTTAAGAAAATATTGAATGCTTAAACTAGAGTTATGAATTCTAGGGTAGTGTGTCTAAATGAGGTTAGCAATGGGGTACATATATTATCCCATTGTTTTAGGTCCAAGTAAAGAGTAAGGCCCAAATTCTCGTCTAGGAGAGCTCCCAGCCGGGCAATCGGCCTCCGGCCTCCCTGCCGGCGCCGAGCAATTGTCAAACTAGAGTTTAAATGTTGTTAGTGCTATTCCCTGTCGGTGAGCCGGTTGCCGGTCAACCAGCAGAGGACCTGTGTTCTTCCTTCTTTTCTTCCTTTTCTCCTTTGAATGTTGCTCCGTGTCGGGACGCCGGTTACCGGCTCCTCTAACGGCACCGTGCATTTCTTATTTTAATTCCCAAAAACTCACTCAAAAATGGCTAAGTGTTGGGATGGTCTCCCAGCCAGCTGGCCGGCTGCCGCCTTACCGGCTGAGAAACCCTCTCAGCATTTTCTTATTCTTCTTTTCTCTTCGTGGCATCAAATCCTATTCACTTGCTTCCATTTCTTCATTTCCGTCACGATTCCTACAAAATGAGATACAATTTCACAGTATGGGAAATCGGGATGCAAAATGCAAGTAGAGGTACGCAAAACCGTGTAAAAAGGATCAAAATGAAAAGAAAATAAAAGAGAATTGTGGCTAAATAACATGTATCAAAATTCCCCACACTTGCGTCTTACTCATCCTCGAGTAAGTGCCCTAAACTGAACCCAGACCCTTAATTTAGACTAATAACATGCACATATTATTCTTAATAGCCGAATCGGGTTTAGCTTCACCCGGAGCCCTTTAAACTCACAATTTGACACTTCATGAGGAGAAGTGCCCTATTGCAAGGCAAGTGAGGTCTTGCTACAAAACTTCGATTCAAAATAGCATTAAACATCAAGTATCGCATGAAAACAAATCAATCAAAATGTGCACACTTGCCTCATTCAAGCGGGATTTATTAAAACCGAACAAAGAAAGTCTTTTGTGGTGGATGTCGTCTCAAAGTCTCACCAAGGTGTCGGTCCCCTAATTCTAGCTCAAGTAACTAACATTGACAAAACGAAAGGCCTAGAAACACATTCTAGGCAGGGAAAGGGGAAGTGCGTAGCTATATTCCCAAGATTGACACGACACACACGATATTCGACTCCATATCAAGCCTATGACCAAAAGGAGACCTAACATCGACTCTCACGGGTTTCACTCGTTACACAATGAAAGAACGGGGTGATTTATGTTAAAACAAGTAGCCAAAATCACTCTTCTAACTTGACTTGTGAAGCATGCCCGCAATCTAACATGGTACTCCATCCAAAATCTGCAAGAGAAGCAATAAAATGACATTCATGTAAATGAGTCAATTAGGGTTGTAACGAGGCTCGAGTTCGGTGAAAAGGAGTTGGTGCAAGCACCGTTTTAGGACATTTAGAGTCAATAGGTCGAGTAGTCGCCAAAATCAACCAATTCACTAAACCGTAACCAAATCAAAAGAATTTTTGTACAAAATTTGGCCAAGGTTGTCATATCAAACGATTCAATTCATTTCCTTACTAAGCAAAATTCCATTGCCAATATCAACACCGCTTTATTAAACAAATAACACATTCTTTTCTTTTTTCTTTTTAATTTCATTTTTCCCTTTTACTATTTTATTTTCTTTCTTTCATTTTCTTTTTCTTGCAACCTCCTTATTCAACCACGTTTGCAAAAATAAACTTCTCTCAAATTTTAAGCATCAAAACCCCTTAAGCAAGGTTCCGACCCAAACGTCCTCAACTAATGAACTACAACAACCTACTCGACTAAGGAAGGATGTTTTTGGAATGTGGCTCATGTCGTTGGTTAATCAAATGAATAGGCTTAGGCTCAAATGGGTTCACAAAAAGGGGACCAAAGCTAAAGGGTACAAAGGAGGCTTATATGGATATGTGATGCTACTTTATTTGAACTAGATCATCTCATTATGCACATCAACACTTCTACGGAATCAAGGAACGAGCTCCATGCTTACGCGTTTTGACATGACATACCACGTAAAAAGAACTACTCACAAGACCTAGACAGGACCGGTTTGATGGACCGGCCATAAGGAGGCTCTAACCTCACATTTGAGTAGCTATGTCGATCCTAGGTCAAGTTTCGGGCCTAATATGATCTCATAAGGTGGTCACAACTTGGTCATTATGCTAAACTTTCGGGTTGTTGCAAGAAAAATCCCTAACATGTGTTATCAAAAGGTACAAGCTATCAAAAAGGGAAATGACACGGGCAAAACGGTTATATTCATTGTCGACATGGACCCTCCACATTTAGACCTTCTATGCACTATTTACAAACGAAATGCAAGTGTATGGAAATGCAACTAACACATATGAATAAACTACGTGAATGTAAGAGTGAACATGTATATACATATCTAGTCTAAATGCATACGATTTCTAATCCTAACAACACATCATCAACAACACGCATCTTTTAAAACGGTTCCCAAAGAGAACACCCACATCACATATCCCGTCCTCCTCCACGTTAATATATACAAAATGAAAAGGAAGGATATAAGAAAGAATTGAAAGAATTTTACCAAGCGTCTTCTCCGATGCAATGCGTGCGTTGCCTATCAACAAAGTTAGTACCAAACAATATATACAATGAAAACAAAGCATGTTTTTGCAATTTTTAGGCATTTTTGAATTTTTATCAAATTTACAACTACATATAAACAAATATTAACAAATATACAAAATGGATATTTTCCTCCCCACACTTGATACTTACATCGTCCTCGATGGAACTAAATGTAAGGAGAAAATGGAAAAATTAAATAACTTGTTTTTGATTTTTTTTCGATTTTTGATATGAAATAACATTTTTTTGGCATTTTTGAAATTTCTTAAAATTAAATAACTTGTTTTTGTTGTTACTTTTTTTTGGGCCTATTCCCCATACTTAATATTTACAATATGGTAAAATGTGGGTAGGAGGCAATTTAAAAGAAGAAAAATGACATATTTTTGTATTTTAAAATATTTTGAAAGTAAATAACATGTTTTTGGTATTTTGTTGATTTATTATTATTATTATTTTTTGTATTTTCCAATATAAATGTGATGCATGATCTATCCTATATGCTAAATTGAAATACAATGCAACTATGGTATATGAATGCAAAACCTATATGTGACAATATATGACAAATTGAAATTCTAATAAAATCCTAAATGAATGCAACTATATGAATTCTAATCTAATATATACAAATATACTAATTAATACATGTGGAAATCGAAATATGAATGAGAAAATTTGGATTGACGGGAATCACACTTGTGATTTGAATTGAAATGGGAGCAAGAACGACCGCATCACTCGGCCGCATCGGCATCCGTGTCCATGCCTTCTTCATCCTCGCCGTACTCGGGGTTTCGAATTAGATCATCGGTGTTGAAGGTCACGTCACCACCGCCCTCACCCGACCCGGAAGCTCCAACATCACTACCAAAATAAGGCTGGACATCGTCGAACCAATGAGCAACTTGCCCCTCATGTTGTGGTGGAAATATTAGGGTGGAGTAGTAGTCTTTCTAGAGATTGAGGTCTCCATGAACCATGTCTTGTTCTCCGCCGGTATATCCACCATCCGGCCATAGTTGATAGGAGGGTTGAGGGTTGTTTTGAGAAACATAACCCCGTCTACAAAAGTCGTTGTAGATGGGATATTGACCGATAGCTTGATCATAGTAAAGCCAGTCAATCTTCCTCCCAAGGACTTGGCGCTCACTCGCCGCCATTTGCATCCCCAAGTTCGTATTCTCCATCCAAGTGATGAGATCGGGGTGCATGAGGGGGTATTGGGGTTGTGATGAGGAACCCTCACCTTGTTGGGATTGCCATGGGTGGGGTTGTGGAGTCGGCATGGTGAATCAGAGCGAAGATGCGGTCTCTCGTGGGTTATCCCGACCATAAGTGATATGAGGGTCATTTGGTGGTTGAGTCGGGTCCTCCGCGACTTCAATTGGGAGGAGGTAAAGCTCTTGGTCTTGCTTGATGATGAATTCTTTTGCATTGGGAAGTGAAATTGAGTTCCGTTTTTGGATTTGCCAATAATCAAGACCGTCACGGGGGTTAGTCTTGATCCACTCAAGGCTCTTTGTCAAGTATTCTTTCTTTAGGTAAGACTCTCTGGGAACCCAACTCATGGTGGATAGGTCCACCGGATGGTCAAAGTACTTTTCAATTCAGGTGATGATGCCACCCACATGAAGAGGGACGCCCCTGTCCCAGAGAGTTCGATAGCTTGGCAAAGTGAAGGACCATATGGTGGACCACATTGATTTGGAATGGGGTGGGTTTTGTGAAGAGGTATGAGCCTAAAAKTYCGAGCTCATCCGTYYTAACGGCCCAAGGCTCRTHYCRAGHAAACACRGTGCACCCCATRAATMKAAGCCATAYCCTCATAGGTGCATTGTGACAAGATGTGGCGGCCCTTTTTACACCATTTTTATCTTCAAGGCCCAATATGGCCATCCAGGTCCAGGAATAATGAATGTTTTCGGGTACCTTTTGAGACGGTGCATCCTCCAACCCAAATATTCTAGACAGCCGGAATAGGGAAATACAGTGGTCACGGTTCATGAGACGGAAATGGAGGTTTTCAACCATTCCCATTTGGCGGTGCTTGTCAAGGCGCAATCTACTTAAGAATTCCCAAGTTATCCGTGGATAAGTCCGTTCATAGATGGTGTACATCCCCTTCATAGGCACTCCCTTGAATAATTTTTCGGTCTCTTTGTCAAACCCAAGGTTTCTCATTGAAGGGCGGCAAATAAATCGAGTTGGGTGGATGGGGTGATTCTTAAATAAGACGAACTTACCTTTTTGTCGTTATGTGACAAATTGGACTTCCAGGTAGTCCGGATCTGGGTTGGTATCGGTGGCGGCCGCCTCGACAAGCTCTGCTTGAATCCATGGTAAGTCTCCTCTAGTCCGCTTGGATGCCATTTGAAAGCTTTTGAGTGAAGGGGAAAAGGAAGGTTGGTGTTGGTATGGTGTTTGGTGGAGGTAGGAGGGAGTTTGGGTGAGTTTTAATGGAGTTTGGTGTGTCTATGTGAGAGAAGGAGGGAGTAAGGTTGAAGAAGATAGAATGAAAGGATGAGAGACTAGTGGGTGTCATGCGTTGTTTTTAACCTGATGTGGGTCCTGAGCCGGTACAAGGACCGAGCATCGGTACACCGGCTAGGAGCCCTTGTTAAATTTCCAGATTTTTCTAATTTTTTGCAAAATAAAAAACGCTCGGTGTCGGTGGGGGCACCGACTGTGGTCCACCGGTACGCACACACTCACACTTTGTTTTCCTCAGCTTTTCTTCAACACTAATGCTCCCTGCCGGTGGGCCGGCTGCCGGCCTGCCAGCAGAGAGCTCTCTTTTCTTCCAAAAAATGATTAAGTACTCAGCATGGGTGCCCCTGCTGGTGAGCCGGAGGCCGGCCTACCGGCTGGCACCCCCTTCACTTCAATTCAAATTAATTCTTCAATTTCAGAAAAATTCTTGGTGCCGGTTGGGGCACCGGCTACCGGTCCACCGGCACAGAGCCTCTGCAGCTCAATTTTCTTGTTTTCATCAATCATTTCAATAAAAATCAAAACCCGACTTCTTCACTTGGCCCGTTTTTGCGAGTTTTCCGCTATCTTACCGACGCATCATGTCGGGAAATAGGCCAAATGAAGGATTAGCTTGTGTCTCGCAATGCTCCTCCGGACAACTCAGTGGTGACCTCCTGTCACTCAATCCAAGTTTACACAAGCAAGTGATCCAAATGTACTCATAAACTACCTAAATGCATGCAATATTTACAAAAACTGGTGGTTCTTATGGAACTCCACCAAACCATTTCCTTGTTTTGAGGATTAAACATCTTTTTCCTCGGGGAGTGGATCCTCGAGGTATAACACTTCGATTGTTCCTTTCTCTTGCCCATCATAGTATCTCTTCACCCTTTGGCCATTGAATTTGAAATTCCCACCTTCTTCACTCCAAAGTTCAAATGCGCCACGGGGTGAGATATCAACGACCTTGAAGGGTCCCGACCATAGAGAACAGAGCTTTTCCGGGAACACCTTTACTTTCGAATTGAACAAGAGAACAAAATCTCCCACACATATATTCTTGTCAACAAGCTTGGTATCATGCCACTTCTTGGTTTGGTCCTTCTATATTCTAGAGCTCTAATAGGCCTCTAGCCTAATATATTCCAACTCATTCATTTGCAGGAATCGTGCTTCACCAACCGCATCAATGTTGAAGTTCATCTCTTGTAAGGTCCACCACGCTTTATTCTCCAATGCAACGGACAAATGACACGTCTTTCCATAAACAAGTTTATATGGCATTGTTCCAAGCGGTGTCTTAAATGTCGTTCTTAAAGCCCATAGAACATCGGGGAACTTTTGTGACCAATCTTTCCGACTCTTGTTTGTCACTTTCTCCAATATGGCCTTGACTTGGCGGTTTGATACCTCCACTTTCCCACTTTTTTATGGATGGTAGGCAAGGGCGGTCTTGTGTCTCACTCCATGAGACTCCAACAATGCTTTGAACGTGCTCTTGCAGAAGTGAGAACCACCATCACTTATCATAACCCGTGGGGTTCCAAATCTAGGAAATATGGTACCTTTGAACAATTTTATTACCACTTTGGAATCATTAGTTGGTGATGCAACCGCCTCAATCCATTTCGAAGCATAATAAACGGCCACTAGGATGTATCCATTTCTGCACGAGTTAGAGAAGAGCCCATGAAATCGATTTCCCAACAATCGAAAAGTTCAATTTCAAAGATGTTGGTGAGAGGCATTTCATTCCTTTTGCCAATGTTTCCCATTCTTTGGCAAGCATCACATGATTTCAAGAGGTGGTGATTGTCTTTGAACATATAAGGCCAATAGAAACCGCTTTGTAGTACCTTGGAAATTGTTCGTGAAGTGGCCAAGTGCCCACCATAGGCCGAGTTATGAAGCCTATCAACGATTTCCATTCCCTCTTCTCTTGATACACATATCCGAAATATCCCATCTCCACACTTTCGGAACAAGTGGGGATCATACCAAAAATATCTCTTGGCATCATGCTTCAACTCCTCTTTTATCTTAGATCGAGCTCTTCCGGAATAAACCCACAAACCACATAGTTTGCCAAGTCCGTAAACCATGGTTGTTTGATGCTTACCTCTACAAGACTATCCTCTCTCAACCACTCATTAATTGGGCCACTCTCATCTTGAACCCCATGATCTTCAATTGTAAGCCTTGAAAAATGATCGGCCACTACATTCTCGGACCCCGCCTTGTCTCTAATCTTGAGATCAAACTCTTGGAGTAGAAGGACCCATCTCAAAAGTCGTGGTTTTGCATTCTTCTTCACCATTAGTTGTCTCAAGGCGCTGTGGTCGGTGTAAACCTCCACCTTGGACCCAACTAGATATGGCTGGAATTTCTCAATAGCATGAACTATAGCAAGCATCTCCTTCTCGATGGTTGAGTAGTTTCATTGAGCTTGATCAAGTGTCTTGCTAGAGTAGTAAATCACATGGTGCTTCTTGTCAATCTTTTGGCCAAGGACCACACCCACGGCATAGTCCGAGGCATCACACATGACTTCAAATGGAAGGCTCCAATCCGGTGCTCGGAGGATGGGAGCCGTCACTAGAGCTTGCTTCAACCTAAGAAAGGACTCAAGGAAAAGTTCATTAAATCCAAAGGGTACATCCTTGAGGAGAAGTGAAGTTAACGGTTTTGCTATTTTGGAAAAATCCTTAATGAATCGCCTATAAAAGCCGGTGTGGCCAAGAAAGCTCCTCACTCCCTTCACATTTGAAGGAGGTGACAAGTTCTCTATAACCGCCACTTTGTCACCGTCAACTTCTATTCCCCTCTTGGATATGATGTGATATATCGAGCACAATTCCTTCCTCCACCATGAAATGACACTTTTCCCAATTGAGGACCAAATTGTGCTCTTCACATATCCTCAAAATGATAGGGCGTGTCGCACGCCCAAATCAAATATAAATACCCTAGTAGCACATGAATATAGTAATAGGGGTCGAACGCAAGGAGACGGGAGTTGCTAATAAGTTGTCATGCAGTGAATCTTATCTAGGTCGGTTTCAATTGTTTGTTTGGTTTGATTGGTAAAAACTTGTAAATAAAATGATGCAAAACAATAATGATAAAGGATTATAGGGATTCGGGTCACACATGCAAATATTTAAATGCTCATGTCAAACTCAGATTAGATAATATCGTTAATTGTTTAGGCTTAAAGACAACCACCTCTTGGCATTATTGTCAACCATAGAACGGGTCCTAACGAGCTCTCGCTATGGCTAGGTCGGTCTACTAAAACATGCTGAGTCTAATTCATTTTCGTGCCTCTCGACTTATAAAAATGAATTAACAAATTTAATCTAAGATACTAATCAATTACCAAAGATTAACAATAAAATACAAGCATAGGATAAAAAATATTAAACGATTATAAAATCTTATTTCAACAATTGCAAATACTATTTATTCATAACTCCCCTAATCCCTAGACAAAGGAACTACTCTTGCATAATGAAAACTAAACTAATAACAAATGATAAGATAAACATGTTAATACTAACTAGTAAAGGAAATGACAAATGAATAACAAAAGTAGTACTAGAAATAGAATTATCTTAATAATGAAATTGGAACAAGGAAGTGAAGAACTAGGTAACAAATAGAAATAACTTGAAATTGCTAAAAGAATTGTTTGTAATAACTAAAGAAACTAAACTATTCTAAGCTAATCTAATGACTAAAAATTGGAAAGAAAAATGAAGTATAAAGGTGTAGAGAAATGTAGAGAGGTCGAGGCTAAGCCCTCCTTATATAGTATTTTGAAAACCAAAACGAAAGGAATCCAAAGCATCCAAAGCAAGCCATCCCCGATCGGGGACATGCCACCCCGATCGGGGTCGTGTGATTTCTCATTTCCGGACTTCATTGCTTGAGTTAATGCACTTGAGATCCTATGTTTTGTCTTAAACCACCCTTAATTGTCTGTCTTAATGCATTTTTGTGGAATCTTTGTGGAATCATAAGCATGTGACATCATATGATTAATTGGACTTCCTCTTTGGGCTTTATTTCTCAATTGTTTGCATTTGCCATTTGTTGGTGGATGATTTGCATTTGGGCCATTTTCTTCAACATTTCTTCATCAATCCACTTTGTTTTGCTTTCATGATCTATCTTAGCTTCCTTTTAGCCTCATGAACTCGATATTTGCTTATTTGACGGGAAATAGCTACTAAAAGCTATATTTCCTACAAAACATACTAAACACGAGCAATATATCTAGAACACGAAATTAGCTCAATAAAGAGTTTTTTTGTGAGGGAGTACCTAACATTTAAGGTCGTTTACACCAAGATACCTAACTTTTTTTTTTTGCCCATAAGTACCTAATATTTATATTTTGGTTGTCACATGGTACCAAAGGGAGTTTGACGTTAAAAAAAAGTCAATTTCCGTCAATTGACTAACGGAGATTCTTCTTAACTTCACCTAATTCACTTTACCCTTTTACTTTTCACATCCAATAATTTCACTTTCCCCTTTTACTACTTCATCTCTCATAATCCGTACTATTGATCATCACCATCCCCATCCTAATTGAAGATTACAAATTTTATAATCGCAATCATACTGCTATTCATCATTCTCATCCTATTTGAAGATCTTCAGGTATAGTCACCAACAAACTTAGAGGCGGCAATTACTGACACGACCCGAAAACACGACACGAACCCGACACGAAATTAACGGGTTAGAGTTAAGACGTTATGGTCCATTTAAATAATTGGGTTGACACGACACGACTCGAAACTTAAATGGGTCGGGTTAGGGTTGATGTCTTTTGACACGAACCCGACACGAATAACCCATTTATTTAAAATATCATAATATATTTGCCTTTAGTCAATAATTCCACAAAAAATTTAAAATTAGCATTTCCATTCATCATTTTTTGGATAATAGGGTTATAAAACGTAGTTTATTGTATTAGTTTATTGGGTTAAAAATGATCTGCTTAAAGATAAATGGGTTAAACATGTCGGATTGGGTTATAGAAAAATTAAATGGGTCGGGTTAGGGTTGAGACAAATGACCCGTTTATATAATTGGGTCGGGTTAGGGTTGGGGTAGTGGTGACCCGTTTAATATTGACACGAACAYGAACACGACACGACCCAACATGTTTGCAAGGTCTAAACAAACTCATGTTTTTGTCATCTTGTATTGAAGTGATGTAGTACACGAAGTGATCATGTAGTACACCATAGATTATTTGTTTTGTTACAATTTTATTGTAGTAGTATTGGATTCAACCATTCAAAGGCCTACTTTCAATTAATTCGACAATTCAAGGGCCATTTAAACCTCTTGGCATTAAGCTTTATAAGATGTCCTTGCTATATACTTTAATTATTTATTATGTTAAAGTATTAGTATGTTTRTCATTGTTGGTATTTCAAGCCTAATTGTAAACGATACTCCCTCTGTCCTATTCATTTGTTTACATTTTATATTCTTTGAGAGTAATATTTTCATCAAAGGTAAACAAATGATTGGGACGAAGGGAGTATTTAATTCGACTTTGGTTTAACTTTTGTTTATTGAATATGTGTTTTTGTGCTTAAAAAGGATGGGTAGCTTTGTTAAAAATACAGAAGATGGACATGATTATTGTGGTAATTTCAGAATTTTTCATGGGGGAGAGTTTGTTACMAAAAAATTCAAAACTCTATATGTTAGAAAAGATGGAACCAGGGGTATACTTTTGAAGAGAGACTTAAAAGAGGTTTGCTATTTTAACTTAGTTGATATCATGAAATCTGAATTGAAAATTGAGGATGGTGAATTGTGTTATATAAGACATGGTTATAGCTTATTTGCTGGTAAGAAAAAGTTATGTGATGATAAAGATATAAGGGCATTGATGAAATCTAAGGATAAAGAAGAATTTATCGATTTGTATGTGGTTAAAAGTAAAAAAGATTCTTCTAGAACTACCAAAAACAATACCCCTTCTTTATCTAACCAAGGTAGGACCACAACATCTAATGACATAGTAAATACCCCATATTCAAACCCTACAACCACTTTTACGACAATATCAAATATCTCACTTACCTCCCAACCGAAATACTCAAAAATACCATTTAGAAGACCACGTTTAAGAAACCCAAAAATCACAAATGTTTCACCAGCTGATGTACTAGAATAAGGGACCGGTGAGGGGATAGAAGATAGGGAGGATAAGGAATTAGAAGTGGAAGAAGAAGCACAGTCAGGTGGAGAAGAAGAATCAAATGAACATGATGACTCAGAGGACTCAGATGTTGTCTTAAGTGAAGGTGATTTTGATGATGAAGATGATGATGACATCTTTTATACATATGTTATGAAGATGTACCAGACAATGTCATTCAAAAGGTAGTTAATGCAAATGAAAGTGTGCCACCTACTGTGAATGAAGTTATTGTGAATGACCAAGTTAAAGATAATGATCTTGAAATTGATTGTGAAGAYGAATTGCTCTCGGATGAAGATGAGTTGAGAAGCAATCATGGATCTGATGAAGAAGGATCAAACATTGTTGACTATCCTGTTTTTAATCCTGATACTGACTTCCAAAAGCCAGTGGTACTTCAGTTAGGATTGAAGYTTCCAAAYAAGGAAGTGCTTAGGAAAGCCWTAAGGTATCATGCTATTCAACATGGATATGATTATTACTTCCTTCATAATGGAAGTAAAAGAATTCATGTTCAATRTAGGCATAGATGTGATTGTCYTTGGTTAACGGGTCAGGGTAASTTTGGTGCTTGTAAGTGTAACAACAAAAGAAAGTGTAGATATAAATTAAATGCTACAAAGAATAAGAATGAGGAGACATTTCAGATTATGGGGCTAAGGTTGAAGCATCGATGTGGCTGGTCAGATTTTAATTCTAAGTTGTCAAGTGAGTATTTAGCTGAGAGATACTTAGATGAGTGAAGGTTAGACAATGAGTGGAAGTTAGAGTTTTTTCAAAGGAAGGTAATGTGTGATATAGGAGTTGAGATTGGTTATTATAAAGCATATTATGCAAGAGCAAGGGCATTAAAGATTATTCATGGGGAAGAATCGGAGGAGTATAAAAGAGTATGGGACTACGCTGCAACACTGAAGAAGTATAATGTTGGAAGTTCAGTGTTTGTGAAATTAGGTAACATTGAGAGACCACCACTAGTGTTTGAAAGGATGTATATGTGCCTCAAAGCATGTGTTGATGGGTTTATTGCTGGTTGTAGACCAATCATAGGGATAGATGGGTGTCATTTAAAGGGTGCACACCCAGGTCAGTTACTAACTGCGGTAGGGAAGGATGGAAACTGTAACATTTTTTCAGTGGCACGGGCTGTTGTAGAGGTTTAAAATACTGAGACTTGGACTTGGTTTCTGGAGCTTTTGATAAATGATCTTCAACGCATTGCTAACAAACTAACATTTATGCCAGACAGAGAAAATGTGACATGATAATTTGTTTTTGTCTTAATTTATTTCGGTCTTAAAAAATGTTTCTCACTTATATGATAATTTTGCTAGGGTCTGATTGAGGCCTTGAA
>VHZZ01005846.1:68564-81611 GCA_009801015.1 Silene noctiflora
TTAATGAAGTTTAAGGGTATATAATAGAATTTGAAAAAAGTAGGGGTACACGGTAGAAAAGTTAAAACTTGGAGGGTACACCATAGAAAAACCCAAATTTAAAAGCTTATTTATCTGTCAAATTTCATAATTGCACGGGTTTAAGCTAGTTATAGATATACCCGGATTGAGGGAGGGGAGATTCGTAATCACAGTACTCTGTAGTCTCTAGTCTCTAGTCTCTGGCACGGAGAGCAAAGATGGTGATTGGTAAAATGAGGACGCATCAAATGAAAGCCCAAATATAAGCCCACCAAGAAACAGCCCAAACCGTCCCTACAAAGATGGCACTGTTTTAATTTAAACAGGTTACCAATTTGCCAAAAGTCTCCAACTCTCCACTTCATATTTCTAGAGTCTAGACACAACTCCCAAACTCTAAAACAAATTCTCCCAAAAACCTATTCATAAATCAATCAATCAATCTTTAATTGAAATACAGCAAATTGAATCAATCAATTGCATTAATGGAGGCTAACAAGGAACAAATAGTCGACGTAAGATCAGTTGTTGAAGCAGTTTCTGCTGAAGATGACGAAGTCCCCATTTACGAAGTCGAAAGCCTCTGTATGCGCTGCCATGAAAATGTATCAATTTTCATTCATTTCTGAATTAATTCGACTTCATATTGTTTTGTTTTATTTATATTATTATTACTGATTTGTAGTGTAAGAAATTGTTAATTCTGTTTTCACAGGGTCTTACCAGGCTTATGCTTACTCTAATACCTCATTTTAGAAAGGTAATTCAATTTTCACCCTTGTTATTTTGTTGTTGTTGACTCTTGGACACCCATATGACACTTGTACACCTCATTTTAAGCCGAAATATGTTGGACTTTTTGTAACTTAGTCATGAATGATACTTGGACATGTGCCTGTGTCGGATACTTCCAAATGAGTATTAGTAGTGTAGCTTGTTAGCTATGTTGTACTCTCAATCTTCTTATTCCTTCGCGTACTGTATCCCATAACTTGGATATAGTTATGACACTTAGATACTTCATTTTAAGCCAAAATTTCACCATTTTCCATAGAAATAGCCAAATATGACATGTTGACATGCACCTTCTACTTTCTCCTTGATGAAATTTCTTCCCTTTGGGCCTCTATGGCTTTAAAGTTTCGTATGGAGTTTGGCCGATTGTTTTGTTGTCGCTTTTCTTTTTCTGCGGATGCCCTTTCGGAAACTCCACAATTTCCCAACATCTTTCCCTAGTGTGTCCTGGCTTGCCACATTCAGGGCATGCTTTCTTGTTGGAAGCTTGGGTGAGGGTGCCAAATCCTCCTCTAGCATGCCTAGCAATGGACTGGTTTGTGAAAAATGCAGAGGCATCTGCTCCAACTGGTTCTTGTTTGGCGAGAGCCTCAACATCATGAGAAGACTGCTTCTCAGTGTGCTATACTCAGAGTCCAGCCCAAACTGAAAATCTGAAACAATTTTTTTTCTTCAAGATCTCTCTCTAGTGCAACTAAGAAGGCCTGAATTTCAGGAGCCAGGTCATTGAGAGGTGGCTAGTTAGTCATGGATTCCACCTCTTGCCAGAAAGAGCATAGATTGGTGTAGTACTCTGATATGCTCCGACTTCCCTGCCTCAGGTCATGTAAACCCTTGATCAACTTAAACTTCCTTGAGCTATTGCTAACCTTGAATCCTCCTTTAGGGTGTGTTTGGATTGAGGGGTTTGGAAGAAAAAGAAAGGGAGGGAGAGTAGGGGATATAAAATCTCTTATTTGGATAGCAAATAAGGGGTGGAGGGAAATGGAGGGGGAGAGATTTGGAGGGATCTATTTTCCCTCCTCCAAGGCAAATCAAAATCTCTTCACAAGAGGCAAGATTTGGAAGGAAATTGTATCCAAACACCCAAATCCCATTAGCCCTCCCCTTCCCTTACCTCCCTTTCTCTTCCCTCCTTCCCCCTCCCCTCCCTTTCCCTCCACTTTTTCTATCCAAACACACCCTTAATATTTTCCCATATAACCTTGGCACTGCCATAGTGCATAACAGAGCTTTTGATGTCTTCGCTAACATTTTGAAGTATCCAGTAGGTAGCCATGCCTTTGCTAATGTCCCAGGCTTCTTGCCTATGAGGATCATCGGTTGGTCATGGCACGGCTCCAGTAAGCAACCCCATTTTCCTCTTGGTTCAAGTGGCAAGCTTCATTTGTCTCTTCCAAGGGTAGTAATTCTCAGGCCCTGTGAGTTGTGGACTCACCATCATACTATCATAGGACTAGAAGCATCTGATGGGTGAATGAACAAAGGGTCTGTCACATCAAGTACCCTTGGACTTGGTCTAGTTTGAGTATTGGTGGTTGAAATGTTGAGTGCCTCTTCTGATATGTTTGGTGAGGAAAAAAAAATCACTACCACAATACAAAGGAAAAAAATAATGAATAAGAGTTTGAGTGATTTTTTAATTTTCCTCTGCGCCCTTGAGCTCTGTTACCATGAAAAATTCCATATTTATAGTGAGGGTGAGAAAGAACAGTGTGGGTAAATGAGAGAACACAGAGAAATGAATTCGTGGGATGATAATGTGTTTTACACTCTTAACCTTCTCTGTGTTACAGCATGTGTATATTTACTAATATACACTAAAATGTATCTAAACTAAGCTTTCATACAATATCTAGGACAAAAGGAGAAGATTGACTAAGCTAGAAATAGATTATTACCTCCAATCCACACCAAACTACCCATCCACTTTTTAAAGTCAAACTTGCGAAATATTGACCTTGATTATATTTAGTCAAATTTAAAAAAATTTATAAAAAATTGACATATTTACTTTTGTTATAAAAAGAGGTTTCAGAATGTTCTAATTTCAACACAAAAAATATAATATATAAATGAAGCAAAACGTGGTCAAAGTGTCGTCTAAAAGACCGTGAAAAGTCGAATGGGTAGTTTGGTGTGCATTGGAGGTAGTACTTGTTTGAGAAATGTGCAGTATTTTGCCTACTGAATATAATAGGCGATTGATCCTAGTACCATAGTTTTTGACCATGTCCTGTAACTCTCATGACAAATTGGCAGCTGCAAAAGCAATGTTGCTTTTGTTATCCAACCGGCTCATGGAATGTTGGGACTTGTTCTGAGTTCTGACTTCTTCCTGTTAGAGTTCTAAATAAGTACGAGTAACATAGCTTGTGAGAGAAAAAAATAAAGTGAATGTTGTAATGCTTGTACGTTGAATCAGTGTTAGTTACTCTATTGGTTACACTATTGGAGTGACTTAAGTTTTCATATTGCAGATTTTGCTCTCAGCTTTTGAGTGCCCGCATTGTGGTGAGAGGTAATCCCCTGCAGTTTCTCTTTCGATTTTACTGTCTGCACTTTGTATTAAGTGTTGCTTGAAGAAATGTTTGAATTTGCGGTAAATGCCTGTAATAGCTGTGTAATTTGGCAACAGTAGCGGAATTAAGAGGGGGTTAGTCAGGGCGCTCACTTCCCTAAGGAATAAAAAATGGGAAATTTGCAGCCTAAATATTTCGGTATAGTTTTCACCTCTATCTACAAATATTGGTTCCCCCACTGTTTGGCAAGCAACAACTTGTTACGGTGTAGTATGTGAGTTTCATTTGTTAGATAAGTTTAAATTACGGAATACTCTTACAACCTACGTTACTTGAAAAAAGTCAGTTTAGTTTTTGGAGCAGTATGATATATTTTCTGGTTGCTTAAACCATGTGCTTGAAGAACTGGAAAGTGAAGAGTTCATTAATTTTTTTGTCCTACTTTTTTTTTCTTCAGGAACAACGAAGTTCAATTTGCAGGTGAGCTGCAGCCACGTGGGTGTTGTTACACACTGAAGGTCCCTGCCGGTGACCCACAGGTAGTGCACTTGACTTATAATACTGGTCATTCTTTTTAAAATCATTGGTTAGCTGTAGTGGGGAAATCATATTTTAGAAACCTGAGACGGGACTTGTTCATCTCGGTGTGAAAATTAATTTCATCAGATGGGTTCATTACTTAGCTTTATTTTACTTTTCATTACATGGGTTCATTAATTAATCGTGTTTTTCTTCTTTTTACAATTTGTTTTAGCTTTAGTTACTTTATTTTTTACTGCCGGTTTCAAATGCTGATCTATGTTAGCCAAAACCCTAAATCAGTTTGGGATTAAGGCTCTCTTGTTCTTGAAGTTTGTAGATGCCCTTATCGGTCTGACTCACAGTTAATAATTGCAGGTGCTTAACCGGCAAGTTGTGAAATCTGAATCTGCAACCATAAAGGTATTTTCTATCTGCACCGATACCACGTGGATCTAGTGTTGATTATCGCTACTCTACTTTTGCTAGGGTAGTTTTCATCATGGCATTGTTAACTTCAGTGTGTATGAAGTGAGGAGTAAACAGTAGTGTATTTGTTGTATTTGCTTCTCCCAATGGTTGGTCAATTTGCTTGTCAGCTGCATAAGTGCTTATGTAGGGTTTGTAGGCTTCTTCATACGTTTGTACGTGTATTAACTAACCTTTGTCAAGTTGCTAAGAAGCTTCTAAAGGGAAGACAATTTAACTCATAAAGTTGTCATTGGTCTAAACTGAGAAAATTGGCTTTCTAATTAAGACTTCTTTGGTGTGCCTCAATCGTCCAACAACAGGGTACTGTGGATGCTTTTGGTGTTGTGCATACTCTTTATAGATTTATCTTTGTTCTGCTTCCTGTATGTGACCGTGATTCGCTATTGTTTTTCCTTCCATGGATTTGGCAGCATTAAAGCTGGTCAGACCTTTCCTAATAGAATGATGTTTTCTTTGTAGGTTCCCGAACTGGATTTTGAGATTCCGCCAGAGGCTCAACGTGGGAGCCTTTCTACTGTAAGTTTTGTTTTCACTTATCCGTTGCTATTTTCTTTATTGAAAGGACTTCTTGTGTGTATGATCGGTCTTCCTCGATTCTTTTGTGTTAGTTTTTCTGAGGAATCCAGGGTTAAGATTATTGTGAACGAGGTCTACGAGGTATTTATTTTACCATTCTGATGCACCTACCAGCCTAGTTCTTGACCTTCTTGTGTCTTGTGTCTTATGTCATAAGTTTTTCTTTAAAAATGCACCTTTTTAGCATGACAAAATTAAATTGGTGTGTTGCGTATGGGTTAACTTTTCTTCGTAACCCTATTAAAAACTTTATTTCCAAGCGCTTACTGTGTGCACTACTTGCATCCTAGTGAAGAAGTCTGATTACCTGGTCTTCCTATAACTTGAGTTAGTGCATGGCCTTGTAAAGTAGACTTGACGTTGTGGTTGTATGCTTTTCTTTGTTAGTGCTTCATGTTTCTTTTTTTCTTTCTTTTTTTTTTTAAGTTTTTTTTTTTTTTATCTTATTTATGAGCCATTCCACCTCTCTGCCTCTGGTTGAGTGTTTTGATATGTGTTTCAGATAGAAGGGATATTGTCTAGAGCAGCTGATGGGTTGGAGGCGCTTCAAGATGAGCGTAGGGTGTGTTTCTCGTTGTGTTATATCATAACTTCGTATTCTTTTCTTTTCTTTTTCTTTCTTTCTTTCTTTGGTTTCCCGCAATTTGCTATCTGACAACTATAATTCATGTAGAAAGTGGACCCAAAAACTGCTGAAGCTCTGGATCAGTTTCTCGAGAAGTTGAGAGCCTGTGCAACTGGAAGTTCCTCTTTTACTTTTATTGTGGATGATCCTGCTGGCAATAGCTTTATTGAGAATCCGTAAGTAATTCTGGGTACCGAATGCAATTTTCCTTCTCCCTTGTAATCTGTGATGCTTCATCTTGTGGGGATGATTATCGTCATATTTGTCTATTAATCAATTTGGCAATCTTGGACAAATGCTTATGTCTAAACCTCCCACATGTTCTTTCCCTCTCCTTTTCCATGAATGTGTGTTATATTCTGATTTTTTTTCCCTGTTTCTCCCTGTATAACTTCTGATAAATATTCCTGTTTGCTGATATGCCATTATGCCCTATGGCTGTATGCCAGAGTTTAATTTATGGAATGTTGGTTCATAAACAGGCATGCACCGTCTCCCGATCCTTGGCTCTCTCTTAAATTCTATGAGCGGACTCCAGAGCAGCAAGAAGCACTGGGCTATGTTGTTGGCTCGTCTCAAGCGGGTGAATTACAGGAAGAGGTTCCTAATGGAACAGTGAATCCAGTTTCTGATGGGGTTTCTATAGAACCTCATGGAGCAGTTGGGGCAAGGGCTGGCCGCCGAGCTATTGCTCAGGGAAATACTGATCAGATTGCTGAAGCTCTATGTCGTTATACTTCTCCAGAGGAGGTTACCATTCTCTTCACACACCCCTTACATCCCTTTTCCCCTGGCAAAAGTTTAAAAATAAAAGAAGATTTATTTGAGGAAGCTTGATTCTCTTTTTTATCTTACCTCTTAGTCCTGGTTATTCAACAGGTCATGACTTTCCCGTCAACATGTGGAACTTGTGCAGCTAAATGTGAGACACGAATGTTCGTCACCAGTATCCTATTGACTTCTATAGTTTATCATTTTTATGTTTTCTGTACAAATGTGCTGAAATACATTTTTAGCTACTGTTTCTTGTTTCTCATGTTCGGAGTTTAGAGATTGTTGGTGTTGTTTGTTGAAGGATGTTTGGGTGCCAGTTTTGAAGCTGCCAGATTGTGCATTTCTTAGTTGTTAGTAAGAGTTTCACATCTATTGATGGCGTTCCTTAATGAAAGATAGACATCCCATACTTCAAAGAAGTAATTGTTATGGCATCAAGTTGTGACTCTTGTGGTTACCGTAATTCGGAGGTTTACCTTCTGTTCTGTTGTCTTTTTTATCCATTGTTGATTTTACACAAGATTTTAAGTTTTCTTAGTATTAAGTTGTAATTGTAGCTGAAGCCAGGGGGCAGTATTTCTGATAAAGCAAAGCGCATCGTAGTTCATGTGAAGAATATTGAAGATCTGAACCGAGATGTAATAAAGGTCTGGCACCGTTTCTGTTAGATATGCTAGTTGTATCATGTGTTCAGTTACCTTTCTTTTTGTGCTAGAAGTGTGTAAAATTCATCTTTCATCACATGTCAAAGGTATGTGCTCTTTGTCGAGGAGTAAGTAACCAACACTTTGATCCATTACTAGGCAAGTTGAAGAGACACCTATATATCCAATAATGCTATTGACTATTTGCAATTGTTAATAGCCCCTTTAAGAATCTTACAACATAGTTTAAAAGGCTGTCCTCGAGAATGCCTAGGTGCAAGGCTCATTGGGGGTGTGTACAGTAAAATGTTTGTTAAAAAAGTTATAGTCCCTCGGGTTTTCCTTGTACATAAGACCCAACCAGGAAGGAGAACTACTATACAATTTGAATACTTTTTACGTCTATCTCTTTTATTTTTCTCTTCCGTTGCCCCATTATCCTTAGCTTTTACTTCTTAACTTGTTTGCCACTCTTGTTGCACAAAGTTTTATTTTGAAAAATAGATTTTTGATACAAACATTATGTGGCTCTCATGCATGTGTGCATCTGCTTCACTCCTTATGTCTTTGCATATGGGCCCTCGCCGCCTTGGTTGCCCCCATGCTATTTAAAACTAAGGTACTCAAGAACTGAAAAACAAGATTACCACAGGATAATCTGGGACCACCTATTTGAGTCTTGCTTCCTTTGCTCTTTGTGAATTATTTACTGAATATTCTTTTTTCAATAGGCTCTCAAACATGAGAAAACTAGCTCCTTTAAATACTCCTCGTTCTATGCGATTCTTAAGCCGACTTCTTTCTCTTGTTTGCACTGATATGCCTGCAGTCAGATAGTGCATGTGTCAATATTCCAGAAGTTGAGTTGGAACTGGCAAGTGGCACTTTGGGAGGCATGGTTACGACCATTGAGGGTTTGGTAACTAAAATTAATGAAAGTGAGTGTTTATTGACTTTTTTCTATCTATTCCGACTTCATTTCATGTGCAGTAATGCAGTATATCTTGTCTTACCTAAGATTTTCGATGACTTCAAAAATCACTGTGCTTCTATGAAAGTTGATATGGTTTCCATCTGTTAACTTAATAAAACAACAAAAGTACCTGACTTTTCGTGCAGTAACTACATTTGCTGGCATTTTCTATGACTGCTTTCTGCTGTCTAAAGCTACAATGTGATAAATATTGGTCGTGCTGTTGGTCAGAATGTTTGGTTTGCTGCGTCAAAGCAATTACCAGTGTTATGTTATTTAGAGAAGGTTGTAACCTTAGTTTATAGTCACAAGTCACAACACCTGGAAATAAATTCGGATTTTATTTGGTAATGAGTATATGCATTGGACGTTGTCTAAACATATTGTCTCACCATCTTAAGTTTCAATTGTAGAATCTGCTTTGCATAAAGTTGATGATCTGCCAGATAATTTCAATTATTTGGACTTGTTAATATGAGTATATGACCTCTTCATTGGTCTTTTAATTCCCCCGCTGGATCTTCTTAACTTTTTTATTTACTGTTTTAGATTCTTGCAGTTAATTTCCTGTTATTGTGAATGTTGTTGCCTTGCTGCCATGCAACTCTTGCAAGTCAACGTCTGTAATTGTAATTTCAGCTATGTATAGTTCTCTTGCTTAACATCATGTAACTATGAATACGATTGTAAAATACTTTGTGGCAGCTCTGGAGAGAATACATGGATTTACCTTTGGAGATGGCCTTGAAGAGGGCAGGAAAGGGAAATGGCAAGATTTTAGTAGAAGAATGAACAAGGTAAAACATTAGAAGCTGAATCCACTCACATAGTGGCAGTTTGAAACTAGTTCAATATTTTTGTTTGCGTGCATTTGATTGGAGTTTGCATTGAAAATTTGCAGCTACTGAAAGTTGAAGAACCCTGGACACTAATAATTGATGATGCACTTGCCAACTCTTTTGTCTCACCAATTACCGATGATATCAAGGATGACACCCAGCTAACATGTGAGTTGTCCTCCATCTTCTAAGTTTGAGTCACAATAGGAAGATCGACATTGCATTGAACATCCTAATTTGAGAACTGAAAACGTCCATCAGTTTTTTTTTGTCCTAAGTTTGAATTACTGTCATTAATGTGCATTGCAAACAAATATACCCTTTATTTATTGAATCTATCTGTCAAACACTACTTTGGCTCCTGTTTTGTACCTGGCGTTTTTTTTTTTTTCGTGCTTGGTATGGGGTTTGAACTTGGTTTTTCATACCATGCGTTTGTTTCAAGTCTAGATGGTATGAGGCTAGAACTCTTCGACACGTTTTCGTTTCTGACACGTGTCGCGAGTGTCTGATATCAGCTATTTTGTGTGGAATTTTCAGTTTTTTGGCCTAAAATGAAGTGTCAAAGTGTCATGTTGTGTCAGATGTGCGACACGGCAGCTAAGTGAAGTGTCGGAGTAACATAGAATAAAAGGTTTCATTTACAATAATCCATTTTATGTTTTTTTTTTTTTTCACTTGTTTGCTTTTTTAATTGATACCCATGAGTATAAATCTCATACTCATTTCCATCCTTTGGTATGAGAAACCCATATCTCTAGAGTTTGAGGTTCCCGGGTATGAATATCATATTTTTGTCAAACAAACTCTTGGTGTGGGTTGGGCTCATTCCTAACACATACCTCATACCTAATATGTGATGAAACAATCACCCCCTCTGGAGAAATTGAGAAATTTATACAAAATTTGGAAAATCCAGTTAAGTATTGATTTGTTAGGAGATGCTGTTGTCTAGAAGAATATGGCTTATGCTAAAGAGTATCCGCTTTTAGTTTAGCATTTATTTAGATTGTGAAGGCCTGAATTTTTTTTCAAGAAAATGGCACTTTACTTGTTAGGCTCTTTTATTCCTCCAAATTTTGGAAAAACACAGATAATGAGTATCTCCTTGAATGTCAGTATCTGTTCAAGAGGTTTTACTGACCAAGCTCCCCCTTCCCCCTTTGAAATTCTGGAAAATCAGAGATGAGTATCAACCTTTCTTTCCCTCGATATTTGAAATTCTGGACATAACTTTCTGTTGGTCTTTGTATTAGATTCTTTGGTTACTTTTTCACCGCCGTGCATTATCTGCAGGATATATCATAATTCATGTATTTAACAATTGTCCTAATACCAACAAATTTGGGTTGCCTTGTGCAGCCGAAGAATATGAGAGAAGTTGGGAGCAAAACGAAGAGTTTGGCCTAAATGATATGGACACTTCTTCAGCAGACGCAGCTTACAATGCAAATTAGCGGTATAATTAAATGTGACCAAAAGTTAGTCTAGTCATTTTGTATTTTTGAGGTCTTGCTTTAGTAAACTTTAAATCATATGGAATACTCGTACAATAAAGGGATTAATTCTCAAGTCATGCTGTATTTTTGCTTGTCCTTCTGTGGAGGAGCGTCGTATTTGGTCTTCAAATCGTAGGAAAACTGGAAAATTTCCAGTTTGGACATTCATTTACAAGTTTTGGCAAAGCAAATTGAATACCACCCAGTAGAAGGGTAAGAAGTTGAATTCTTAGTATTGAGAAGCCATGCCGTCCAACTGGTTCTCAGAAATGATTTAAGATCTCCAGATGAGCTGCTTTCCCTAGGCCCAAATTGTCTATATTGGTTTAAACCCAGTTGAAAATGCAATGAGCAAGCTTTTAATAAAATTACTAGTTGAAAGGCCCGTACGATGCACAGACTCCGTCATGATCATCTTTAATAATATAAGAGCATGTACATTGGAGATGATGGTTTGATCCTCTTATTTCATCTCTTTCCTTCTATATTTTTGAAATATCATACCCTCTTTCATTTACCCTACTTTCCACTATCTTCTTTCTCTTTTTCTATTTTTACCCACATCAAAGAGGATGCTATCTTCCTCTCCTCTTTCACTTTAAAGTAAACCCACTACAATTTTTATCTCTTATTTAGTACAAGGGTCAAGATAAGAACATCCTCTATAAATAGAGGAAGTCTTCCTCTTCTTCTTCAAAGAGGATGCACCCACATGAAGAGTACATCCTCTTAGATGAGAAAAAAATGCTAAGAGGATGGTTCATCCTCTTCAATGTGAATGTTCTAATGCATGTTGCATGTCCCAAAAACTCCTTGAACAACTGTAAACTTTGGTTTGTGTTATCATGGTTTGGTAATATAAGTCACTTGAGTTGATAAAAAAAAAGTCCTATTGAAAATTGGTGTAACCCTATGTTACTCCATCACTTCATGTAACTGTCATGTCACGTGTTAGATACGCGTTGATATCTAACACGACATGATATTTCGACACTTCACGTTAAACCACAAAATAAGAAAATTCACCCAAAAAAGCCATGTCTGACACTCCGACACGTGTCGGACACGACACCGTGTCAGAGTAACATAGGTGCAAATAAACAAAATTTTGGGGTTAATAGAGTTGGTTATTGGTAAGATCATCAGCCCCTCTAGCTTTTTTATTGTTGCACACGCTAGGGCTGAGCAAAATTATACGATACGGTTTTATTATACGTATTCGATATGCTATATGAATTTAATTATACGGATTTCCAGATATCCGATACGAATTTTCAGATATCTGATACTGTTCAGAACCGTATCAGATAAGGATCGGCAAAATATGAAACCGGATAAACGATATCCGATACGGTTGCCTTTTTTCTAGAATAAAATATTAAAATATATACATAAATCCCAAAATAACCAATATGTTGGTGATTAAACCTTATTAGTATTAAAGTTTATAAGTTATTTACTCTTATAACTTTGTAAAACACTTTTAAGTTACTAAAAAAACCAACAATCACATGTAGAAAAGAAAAAAAAATATATTAAATTACATAAGTGAAGCTGAAACCAGATACCGGATACGGTTTCCGGATATACGGAAAAATCGGATATACGGTTTCTGTATATACGAAAAAACCGTATCGGATAAGGATACTAAAAAAGGAGATTTAAAAAAAACGAATATCCGATACGGTTTCTAAAACCGTATCGGATATCCAGTTTTGCTCACCCGCACACGCCACCATTCTTTACTTAATAGAAAATGCAATTGTCGAAAACGTGGTTTAATTTCCCAAAAATGAACCCATGAAATTGAGGTGGGTCTTTATGAGCTTCGCAAATTAGATTAGCCTACGGTATCTACCAATATATTCCCGCATGTAACCATATGACAGTGTAAAAGTTAATTGGTGATACGCAGAACAACATACTTCCTCTTATTCTCAATAACCCCCCCTTTCATTTTGACACGGATTAAGGAAACACACTACACCATATACTTAAATTTGGCCATACAAACACATTACCCCACCATACAATTAAATTTGGACTACACAAACACTTTCTCAGAATAGAAATAAGGAATGTATTGAGTGAATAGACGAAAAAGAAATAGAAAGGGTTATTGAGAATAGGAGGGAGTATATCTCAATTGTATATGTAGCGTATTTGGAGAATTCGTGAGATCTTTAAACAATATAATTGTTTTTGACTATCTACGATAATTAAGATTGCTTTTCGCCTATAAATTTCACGCAAAATATATAATATGACGCTTAATTTGGTAGTTTATGCTGAAACTTCATAAACAATTTTTTCCGTGTGGCCTTGTTGTTTTTGGCTACTATGTAAAGCTAATCATGATTAAAGCTGACTTTGGCAGATAGATAAAGTCCAACATAATTAATTGATTGTTCTTGACTTTTTTTTTCTTTTTTTTTTTTTTTTTTTTTAATTCGTTATGGATATTCTCCACTAAAGCACGAAAGGGATTTTTGTATTTGAAGAAGTCATCACTATCCTTGTGTGCATCTATGATGGTATGTTTTATATCATCATACATGTAGTTTTATGCTAAAATACAGATGTATGTTTATATCTTAAAAAATAACTAAATAAACATCATTTATTGAGTAATTTTATGTGTTTGGATACATTATATATACTCCTCTTCACTATTCCCTCTTTTTCGTATAATAGTTTTGAGCAAAAAATCATTCTATTTAGGGTTTTTTGTCAAACACAACCTTTAAAAAAAAGAAAATTCCAAACAC
>VHZZ01005848.1:45773-57188 GCA_009801015.1 Silene noctiflora
GTTTTTATACTTTTCCCAACTCAAATCAACCAACTCTCATTATAACTTGTGAACAAACCGAGATAAAATTCATCCCAAACAACTAAAATTAACAACACTTACCTCTCTGTGGATTTGACCTCTAAATACTACATTAGTTTGTTGTTGCTAGAGAATTTATTTTTGCATAGGGTACGACACCTATCATTGATTTGGGGTTCACGGAGGAGATTCTGGCCATGAGATTTGAGAAGGGATTAACAGTGAATATCAAAAAGAGATTGATGGCGGCAGAGCCCACGACTGTCGAGGATGTGTATCAGAGGGCTGGTCAAGCTGAGAGGATCTCTGACATGTTAAAGGAAGAAAAGAAAGAAAAGAGCGAGAAAAGAAAGGCTGAGACCAATAGTGAGGACCCCGGGAACAAGAAGCAGAACTCGAACAAATACAGTTCCTATTTCGCTAACAGTGCACCTGTCGGTGAAAACAGACGAGGTGGAAGTAGTCACAAAATGTCAAGAATGACCAGTGGAGGACCTACTTGTTTCAGGTGCGGGAGGTTTGGGCACAAAAGGGTGAATTGTAGGGCTGACTTGGGAACTTAGCGAAGGAGCCATTACCAAGGGAACCAGAGTGGAGGATTCCGAACACTAGCACCGAGCTTTGGAAGAAGTTCGAGGACGGGGGTTAATAGCAATCAGAGAAGGTACAACAGTTACCCAAACCAGAACCGTAACCAAGGGAATCAGAGTAACAGTCAAGGCTATGGGAATTTCTAGAGGAGGCTTAATGAGGCCAGTAAGCAGAGCGGTGCGGCCTCAGCCAGTTAGAGCGGGATAAAATCGAGTGGGAAACTATTTGCTATGGGAAAGGAACTGCTGCGGAGGATGCCCATGTTGTTACGGGTACATTTCTTGTTCATTCTAAACCTACCTTTGTCTTGTTCGATTCCGGAGCATCGTATTCTTTTATTTCCATTGAGCATGCCAAAGCCTTAGGTATAGAAGCTTTTGACCAAATTGCTGATTCTGTGACCATACCATATGGGGAATCTACACCCTGTGATAGAGTTTATAAGAACGTGGTTATTAAGGTGGGTGAGGTGAACTTTGAGTCGGACCTTATCGAGTTTCCACTGGGGGGATTTGAGGTAATCTTGGGGGTGGATTGGTTAGGGAAATACAAAGCTTTCATCGACTGCCACCAAAATAAAGTCACCTTGAGGGGACCCAAAGGAGTTAGGGTGTCTTAGCGGGGATTCGTAGTGAAACCAAAAGTAAAACTTATAACTGTGAACGCCCTTAAAACCTGCTTAAAGAGGAAGGATGAGCTAATCCTGTGTCATGTGTGGGATACCCGAGAGGACACACCTCAAGCCTGTGATATTGAGGTCTTGAGAGAATTCCAAGAAGTATTTTCGGAGGAAATTCCTGGGTTACCACCTTAGCGAGACCTAGATTTTAATATCGACCTGAAACCGGGAACTAGGACAATTTCCAAAGCACATTACCGTATGGGACCTAAGGAAATGGAGGAACTCAAGATGCAATTGGGAGAACTCCTGGAGAAGGGTTATGTGAGGCCGAGTGTGTCACCGTGGGGAGCACCTGTATTGTTGGTGAAGAAAAATGATGGGAGCATGAGACTGCGCATTGACTACAGAGAATTGAATAGTGAAACCATCAAGAATAGATACCCTTTATCCCGGATCGATGATCTATTCGACCATATGAGTGGAGCGGGAGTCTTTTCCAAGATTGACTTGAGATCGGGATATCATCAATTGAGAATTAAGGAGGAGGATATTCCCAAGACTGCGTTCAGGACCAGGTATGGACACTACGGGTTTGTTGTCATGCCATTTGGGTTAACTAATGCACCGATCGTCTTCATGGACTTGATGAACCGTGTGTTTAGTCCCTATTTGGACCAATTCGTAGTAGTCTTTATCGATGATATCCTGGTGTATTCTAAGAACCGAGAAGAGCATGGGAAACACCTGAGGATGGTTTTGCAAACTCTAAAAGAGAATCAGTTATATGCCAAGCTGAGCAAATATGAGTTTTGGTTGGAGTAAGTGACTTTTCAGGGGTACATTGTGTCCAAAGAAGGAGTATTTGTGGACCCAGGGAAAATCGAAGCAGTTGCTAATTGGGAAAGACCAAAGAACGTAGGGGATATTCGGAGTTTCTTGTGGTTAGCAGGCTATTACCGAAGGTTTTTTAAGGACTTTTCGAAGATAGCCAAGCCTTTAACGTCCTTGATGAGGAAGGAGAATAGGTTCAAGTGGGAAGAGAGTTGAGAACGGGCATTCCTAACATTGAAGGAGCGCCTAACCACAACTCCTATTCTTGCATTACCTGATGGGAGTGAGAACTTCGAAGTATTCACCGACGCTTCCAAGAATGGCCTGGGATGTGTTTTGATGCAAAATGGTAAGGTGATCGCGTATGCTTCGCGACAACTTAAACCCTACGAAGAGAAATATCCGACCCATGATCTGGAGCTAGGAGTCGTGGTGTTTGCACTTAAATTGTGGCGCCATTACTTTTAAGGAGCTACATTCAAGGTGTTTTCCGACCACAAAAGTCTGAAATACATCTATACCCAGAAAGAGCATAATATGAGGCAGAGGAGGTGGATTGAGTTGATCAGGGATTACGATATGGAGATCATTTAAAAGGAAGGAAAAGCTAACGTCGTGGCTGATGCATTGAGCAAGAAGTCCATCCACACCCTGTGTACTGCCAAGTCAAGAGTGAGGTTGTATGGCGAGTTAGGGGAGATGGGCATTGCTGTGATTAGGAAAGGAGAGTCTATTGGAGATTTGACTATTGAGCCCGAGTTGTATGAGGAGATCAGAAAGAAACAGAAAGAGGACCCAAGGATTCTAAGATGGCGTGAAGTAGTGGTTAAGGCCAGTGACACCGAGCCTTATTCCAAGTTCGAGATTCACTCTGATGATAGTCTGAGGTTTGCGGTCAGATGGTGTGTACCTGAGAACGAAGAGCTAAAGAGGAAGATACTTATAGAAGCACATTCTACACCTTATTTTGTTCATCCAGGAGGGGATAAGTTGTATCAGTATTTAAAGAAGACGTTCCGGTGGCCAAACATGAAGAAGGAAGTGGCGGAGTTTGTGTCCCGATGTTTAGTATGCCAGAGGGTGAAAGGGGAACATAAGAGACCGCAAGGGAAAGTTYARCCACTAGATGTACCATAATGGAAGTGGGAAAGCATATCGATGGATTTCATCGTGGGGTTACCCAGGACTTAGATGGGTAATAATATGATTTGGGTAATTGTTGACAGGCTGACCAAATCGGCCTATTTTATTCCGATGAAGGACAATTGGAGCAAGGCTGAGCTAGCCAGGGCATACGTCAAGTACGTGGTGAAGTTGCATGGAGTGCCTAAGGACATTATGTCAGATCGAGACTCTAGATTCATTTTTATGTTTTGGCAGGAGTTGCAATCTCTGATGGGGACAAAGTTTAAAATGAGTACAACATTCCATCCAGCTACTGACGGTCAGATAGAGAGAACAATTCAGACCTTGGAGGACATGCTTCGAGCTTGTGTATTGGAATTCGGGGGATCTTGGGAAGACAAGTTGGACTTGATAGAGTTCTCATATAACAATAGCTATCACTCAAGCATTGGCCTAGCACCCTGTGAGGCACTTTATGGGAGGAAGTGCTGAAGTCCAGTTTGCTGGGATGATAGGGCAGATGTAGTGGTTTTGGGACCTGAGATGATCCAGGAGATGGTGGATCAGGTGAAGATAATTCGCCAGAAGATGAGAGYCGCGCAAGACAGACAGAAGAGCTATGCAGATCTTAAGAGAAGTGATATCACCTTTGAGAAAGGTGAGAAGGTCTTGTTGAAGGTATCTCCCATGAAGGGAGTAATGCGGTTTGGGAAAAGAGGGAAGYTKAGCCAGAAGTTCATTGGGCCATTTGAGATTTTGGATAGAGTGGGGGAGGTGGCATACCGATTGGCTTTACCTTCAGAACTACACAAGGTCCACAATGTGTTCCATGTTTCCCAACTAAGAAGGTGTGTGAGTGATCCTACACATGTTTTGGATTATGAGGCTATCGAAGTCGACGAGTAGATGTCATACGTTGAGATGCCCAAGGAGATCCTCGACCGGAAGGTGAGAAAGACCCGGAACGGTGAGACGGTATTGGGGAAAGTCCCTTGGACCAATCACAATGTTGAGGAAGCCACTTGGAAACCGAGGCCTCGATGAAGGAAAAGTATCCCCAACTTTTAGATTAGGGTATGTTACGTGGACGTAACATTCTTTTTAGGAGGGTAGAATGTAACATTTCAAGTTTTGGTACGTTTAGAATAAAACTCTTATAATCCGTTCGCAGTTAAGTCGTAATGAGTCATAGTACGAGTAGACTAATAGGTATGGCATAACCTTTTTTGATAATTATTCCTAGGTGAACTTCGGGACGAAGTTCATTTTAAGGGGGGAAGACTGTAATACCCCGTCTTTTAGTAATCAAATAATGCGTATATTCGAATAATATATATGTGTATATATATATATATATATATATATATATATATATATGCGTCGTAATTAAATAATWAAAGCGRTCATAATAAATTAATTAATTTTCGTAATTAGCATTTGGGACGATAGTTAAAGGTACGATAATCGATATTTATGTGATTACGATAATTAACGATTAAATGAACCACGTTGTATGCATGTATTATTTACGATACAACACATTTACGATGCAAACATTCGATGCACCTCGTTTTCACGCCACTCCTCGCCTACTACTCATCCCCCTTATTTCCTCATATACCTACCGTCCCTCTTCATTTTCCTCACATCCCTCCTCACCTACCATCCACACTCACGACACAGTCACCCAAACACCTTTCCTCACGCCAGAATTCAGAGCACTGCCATTATCGACATAGCCATCTTCAACCTTGATAAGTTCATACTCATCCCCGTTCCTTTGTTTTTCACGTGTTTTAAATGGGGACGACAGCCTGTTCTAGCCTTACCCTGGGTTGTGTTTAAGGTCTAGGCTAGAAGGGATGTAGGGGACTTTGACCATACCTAGGGTGACCCGTGGTGGTGGCTTTGGTGGTGGTTAGGGCGGCTTTCGACAAGGGGTTTGGGGACTGGGCACATCGAAATAGGGGACAACTCCGAGTCTGTTTAGACCCCTTTGTTGTTGATGGCTGGACCCATGACTTGTGTGTCTGGTTTCTTGGTAGAAGTCGACCACAGTTGTGGCTGGGTGGTGGTCAAGGTGGGGGTGTCGTGTGTAGGTGGCCGGATAATCAGAAACAGGAAGAGGAAGGGAGAATATAGGGCTTTTAGTCGTGTCTGGGTAGGTTTTAGGCGGTGGTTGTTGGCTCCTGGGTCGTGGTTGTGGTTGAGGAGGACCACCCCTGGAGACGTCGTGGGATGGTGGTGACTGGGGTGGTGTCCAGTGGTGGTAGTGTTGGGTGGTTTGGGAGATGTGAGTGAGTTTTAAAGTCGGGTTCATGGTTGTTTTCTGGGTTGCTGCTGGGATAGTGGTGGCTGTCGAGTTTTGGTGAGGCCAGGAGAGGTGGTGGCGTGAGTCGAGGCAGTGGCGAGGCTGCCACTGGAACCCCCATTTGCCGGCAGTGGTGGTGGCCAGTGGTGGCAGGAGGCAGCAGGTGGTGGCCGAATAGTGGTTGTGTACGACGGGTTGATTGGAGGAGCGAGGGAGTTGGAGTTTGCCGTGGTGGTTGTTGGAGGCACGGTGGCTGGGACGATGGGTGAGTGGCGTTAGGAAGGGGGTCCACCGTGGTACAGGGGTCTGCCACGGTGGAGTGGGTGGCTGGTAAGTGGCGTATGGTGGTTGTAGAAGGGTAGTGAATCGGTTGATTAGTTGGGCTTGCGTTGGTTATTTACGATTCGTTTTATACTTGTTTCGTAATTAGTTTTCGCACTTCGTTTCCGTAATCCATAATAATAATAATAATCATAATGTTAATAATAATAATCATAATAATCATAATGTTAATAATAATAATAATGATAATAATGGTAATAATATTAATAGGAGTAATGATGAAAATTATAAGGGTAAAGTCATTAGACGATAATAATAATAGAGGCACGATACGAACGTATAATTAATAATAACTATATTTGTGCTAGGTGACGGATTTGCAGTGGAGTACTTCTGAGCCTTACTACTTTATTTGTCAAGACTTGCTTTACGAGGTAGGATAATTTATTCTGTCATCCTGTTTGTTTACTTTGTTTGGATGCTATTTCTCATTGGATGATTTATGATGTGAGTTATGGCATGTTGACATATTGTATTTATCGGTCTGGCATATGCATTTGTTACCGGATTTGAATATGGATTGAGTTATGAAATGGTATGGTTGCATTCATTGGCATAGCATATGCATTGGTAGACAGGTTTATCCTAGGCAGACATCATGGTAAGAGACTTCGGGTGATGTACAATAAACATACCGGCAGACATCATGATAAGAGCTTTCGGGTGATGTATAATATGAATATTACTGGTTTCTCGATTTGATCAAGGTAGACTCGGCCAGGGATTGGCGGGTTGGACTTTCGAGTTGATGAGCTCAGTAGAAAGGCCATGACAATTGCATTTCATACATATTGCATATTCATTTATTGTTATTGATTAATTATCCTACTCAACCGCGAGATTGACCGTGTATTCATGAACACCTGTGATGATCCGTAATGGGGAGCAGATCTGACAGGTAACTGAAGGATCCAGTTATGGCATGGGATGGCGAGAGGATGTGGAAGACTGACCTAGAACTTAGATCACAGTAGAAGTCTTCAGTTGTATTAGTTTCCGCTGTAATAGTATTACTTAAACATTTATGTTTTAACGACTTATTAATTTTATTTAAAGTACTGCGTTTCTTTCTTTTGATTATCTACTACCTCGGTTATTCCGAGATGGTAACACGCTCAATTATCTAGGAAGTCCTAGTACAGACTCTTGGATAAATTGGGGTGTTACAATGTTCTTAAAACAGTCTAAGTGACTGGCTACCGGCTTATAGGTCATTTGTTTGTTTACTTTGAAAATAAAAGGCCTAAACATAAAATTGACATATCTCCTCCACAATCATTCACCAACCCAACCACCACTCTGCCACCAGATATCAACACCTTATCCTCATCACCGACGACCACCACTATTCCCCAACATTAACACTATCACCAAACTTCACCAATTGAACCATCACAACAACCGTCTTCGTGTCGGAATTGAACTAACCGCTAACAGAAAATACCTCATTATAAAGTGAACAAGACGAGGAACTTGGGGATTTTTAAGAACTTGCTCATTTGTTGTTGATGTTGTTGTTGTTGAATTTGGATTATGGTTTTGTTTGGTTGAATTTGGATTATGGTTTACGATTTACAGAGATTAACTTTTCTGGGTTTGTTTGTGTTGTTAAACATAGGATTAGGGACATTTCTGGGTTTAATCATAAAATTGACATATCCTCCATAATCATTCACAATTCACCGACCTGACAACACCACTATCGCACGCACCGCCAGCTACCAATTAACCACCCAAGAAACGACCACCAACACCGCCAACCACCATAAAACGCCGACATACGAGCATATCAGGAATTATAAAGATGGTAAAGATGAAGGTGATGCTGAAGATTGTGATTTGGAATTAATGTGTAAAGATTATAATGATTAGCGGAAGATAAAGAAGAATCAATGGAAATACAAGAGGAATCATAACCACAAGTTTTTATGTGAAGTGGAGGGGTTGTCAGATTCACTTGTTTTGATTCATTTCAACATTATTGAAGAAGTAAATTGATTGGAGTGTTTGATCTTTGAAGGGGAGGGATGCCAGATTTGATTTTCTGACTTATATATTCTCTGGAAAAAAACTTGATCAACTACTGGGTCCTAACACTCCTTACAACTAGGTGACTATAAAAGAAGAGATGGTAAGAAAATAAACGAAAAATTTTGGATATAAATGGAGGAAAAAAATGATAAAAGAAGGAAATGAAGATTGGTTTAAGAAAATGATGAAGGAAGGAGAGGAATTTTGGTTTAAGAAAATGAAGGTAACCCACAAAAGTTTTCAAATAACCTGTGATAACAAGTCACTAGTAAGACGGAAGCAATATAAGATAAATGATGGGTAAAATCAAATTATTTTGGGTTAAATAATAGATAGGATTATTTTGAGAAGGTCAGCGATAGTTTGGATTATTCTCATTAATTAGAAATTTCAAACATTTTTTTTAGACATTTACTTCAAATCTTGCATTCTTACCAACAACCATTTTATTCAAAACGCAATATGTTTTTTCATCAATATTAATCTTGAAAGAGTTTTTTTGTTGTCTTTTTAATTTAACTTTGACATGCGGGAAATACCCTTGATGTAATATTTGCTGATAAATTCATAAGAAATAAATATTTTTGCAAAATCGTTTATGTAGAAGATTCGAATGAACGGTTTTATAAAAAAGTAAGAGTAATAATACTTATACGGTATAGGTTAATAGACTAAGTAGTTTATAAATATACGAACGATATTACGAGTATTGCCCATATAAGTTACATTTTAGTGTTTCCACAATAAAATATAAAAATTGGTCGTGCGAAGCACGAGATGCTGCCTAGTATATATATAAAACTGGGTTGAGAAAGTGTAGATGTGACACGTGGCATGGAAAAAGAAATTAAAACAAATAATAATAGTTAAAGTTAAATGCCTTCGTACAACCATAATTAATAACAATATTATAGTCAACAAATGTGTGAAAATATATGTAGATACTTACATTGTTTCTAAGATTGTCATTCATATAAATTCATCATCCCATTTCTTCCTCTTATCACACAATTTTCCCCTCAATCTTATAGAAATATTTTTCTTCATAGATATTCCAAATCATCCCCACACCTGCACCAATGTCGAACAAAAAGTACAATTCATAGGATTAGAAGTTGAATGTAGCCATTATGCTGAATATTTTAAATTTAGCACTAATGCTCATGGTTAGCAATTACTTCGTAGCAATTAGCAATGTGCACCTCCCAATCTCATTCAACATCCAATATTCCAATGTACTCCGTATCTGTTTACAAACTCCCTTCCCCATACATATTTGGCCATATAAAGACGATTATTTTCTCATCATTTTTCATTCATATGCTTTTCTCTCTGTTAGGCCGAGTAGGCCTCTCGTCTTCCGTTCATTGCATTTATCAGCATTTATCAAATCCTTGTATTCAGCAAATCCATTGTACTTGGCTGATTAGATTCATTGCATCAGCGTACTCCTAGTTTGTATAAATAGGATGATAATTCCTAAATAATCAACATAATACAATTCACATATTTTCCCAAATTTTGTTTATCATGGTATCAGTGTTTTCTTTTTTTTCTATCTTAACATCGTCTGTTCGTCTCCTTCATCAATCATGACGAACAACGGAAACAAACTCGATTCCGCTGCCACCTCTGAAAATAAAATTGATCCCTTGTCCCCTTTGTCCCTTGCTAATCAAGAAGGACCCGGGCAAACAATCACCCACATCAAACTCCGGCACGATAATTATGAAGAATGGTGTCGGTCCATGCGTATGTCTCTTAAATCGAGACGAAAATTCGGTTTTTGTGATGGATCTCTTGTGTAGCCGACTGACCCCTTTCTTGCTGACCAGTGGGTCGTCGTTCATTGAACAATAGTGCAATGGATTATGAATTCCATTGATCCCTCAATTCGGGATAGCATTTCATATACTGAGGACGCTCAGTTATTATGGCGCGAATTGGAAGAGCGATTCTCTGTTGTTGATGGCTCAAAGATTCAAGCACTCAAGGCTCAATTAAATAACTGTAAGCAAACGAAGGGCATGTCGGTTACTGCTTACTATGGAAATTTAAAGGTTTTGTGGGATGCCATTGCTTCCCACGAGCCACCCTTCGTTTTCAAATGTGGTCATTGTACTTGTAGAATTGCGCAAGAGGCGCTTGCGCGACAGGACTCGGAACGCTTACACAAATTTTTCTTGGGGTTGGATACATCTTTGTATGGGGCTATTCGGTCGAATCAATTGGCTCTTGATCCTCTCCCCTCTCTCCACCGTGCTTATCAGGTGGTTCTGCAAGAAGAGCGGCTTCATGCTGGTACCGTCGGGGCTGCTGCCACTGACCCTTCTGATATTATGGCCTGTGCAATCCGGCGAGAACGTGATTCTGGGTCCTCTTCGACTCCTGATTAGTGAGTCCTCCGTGAGCAGGAACGACAGGCACGGCGGAAACTGTCATGCTCCCATTGCACTGCTACGGGGCACGAGGTACAATCGTGTTTTATTAAATCTCAGAAGTTCCCGGAATGGTGGGGTGATCGACCTCGAACTCTTTATGAAATGCGTGCTCGCTCTCAAAAGCGTGCCTCTGGTCATTCCCATGCTCGTGCTAATATGGTGTTTTCTACACCTAGCTCATCTTCTTCCCATGAGCGTCTGAATGGTATGTCTCACGATTGGATTATAGACACCGGGGCATCTCATCATGTCATGGGTGATGAACGCTGGCTAACTGAGTCATTCTCTATTTCCCCGCGTACTGTGAGCCTGCCCAATGGACTCTCCGTTATTGCCAAAACGGCTGGCACAGTTCACTTGACCGATTCCTTAATTATTCACAATGTCTTATTTGTTCCTAGCTTAACTTGCAATTTGCTCTCCGTATCTCAATTGAGTGCTGCCACTCATTGTGTTCTTCAATTTACTAATAACTCTTGTTACATTCAGGACCCTTCTATGAGGACGAGGATTGGAGTCGGTGAGTTACGGGACGGGCTCTACTATTTGCGTGCGGTGGTAGGAACAATGGTGCATCGGGTGAGCACGGCAGACATTTTTAATTTGTGGCATAAAAGACCTGGGCATCCATCCAATAAGATTGTCAAATTACTCCCTCCTATTAGTCATTTAACTGCTGAATTTAAGCATGTTTGTGATATTTGTCACTTTGCGGAACAAAGTTGGAACAGTTTTCATTTGAATAATAATAAAGCCTCTGCAAATTTCGATTTAATTCATTGTGACTTATGGGGGCCTTATCGTACTTTATCATCTTGTGGTGCAAAGTATTTTCTCACCTTTGTCGATGATTGTTCTCGGGCCGTATGGGTTTATTTATTGACGGATAAAACTGAAGTTACGGATATATTTATGAGTTTTTTAGCCATGGTCGAAAATCAATTTTCACGAAAGGTTAAAATTGTTCAATCGGACAATGGGACAGAATTTGAGCATATGGCTGCGTATTTCCTTAAGAATGGCATTCTTTTTCAAAAGTCTTGTGTCGGCACTCCACAACAAAATGGCCGTGTTGAACGCAAGCATCGTCACATCTTAAA
>VHZZ01005851.1:74188-88792 GCA_009801015.1 Silene noctiflora
AATAATAATAATAATAATAATAATAATAATAATAATAATAATAATAATAATAATAATAATAATAATAATAATAATAATAATAATAATAAATACTTTATTAAAACGCTACGAGTATCTAAAATGCCTATACAGTTTCTACCCTAGGGTTCATTTTATTTAGACACATCTTAAGTTCATTAAATTCATTTGTTTAGGCATGGGGATCGTTCGCTCTGATACCACTTTGTAACACCCCTATTTATTTAGGAGCCTTTAGCAAGACATTCCCAATAAATAGGACAGTTACCATCTCGGTTTCCCGAGGCAGTGAATAACAAAGGTAAACAAATCCAAAGTACTTTATTAAAATATATTGAAAGGTTTTATTACAACTTTATCAACTGACTGAGATAAAATAGTAATTACAAATTTACACGGCAGAAATAAATATAGTCTATGCATAATATAAATATTGTCTGAAACTAAGTGATCTACACAAACTATGGTCAAGTCTGCTCACGCCTTGCACGCATCCCAAGATCCTTTAGCTAACTCATTTACCTGCTATTTAAATCTACTCCCTATTTAACCGGAAATATTAAATGGTTCACCACAGGACGCTATCAATTAAAGGAAGCATCAATTTCATTTTTTTGACACAGAAGCAAACACACACGTCAACCAAAGGGTTGAGTAGAACAAGTAAACAACAGTAAATAACAAGAATGATATGATAATGCATGGTATGATATGATTTACAAATGCAGCTGAGCACATCACCCGAAACACCTGTTCATCCTACCGATCCCTAACCAGGGTATCCATCATCCCAACACAAGGTTGAGTTATAAATCATCCCAGTATAAAGCTGAGGTATCCAATGCAAATGTCATGCCATTATAAAAATCATCTCAAACCCGAGGCCGAGGTATCCAATGCAATGATATACTTACGATAAACAACCACACAATATTCAATATACTTATCCGATGCCAATATGCGATGCCATTATCCATTACTAATAAATTCCATAATTCCATAACTATTCTCAACAATGAAACAATGAGCAAATAATAAGACAAGTTGAGTATTTATCCTACCTAGCTAGAAAATACTCCAAATATAGCAACCACGCAGTTCAACTGGTAATATTCTTCAACAAAACCGTCACCTAACAATTAAATAATAATTTACGATTACTAATTATTTTATTTATAACTAATTAAACTAATTACGAAATAATCAAATTAATTACAAACAATTACGAATTTAATATAATTAAAATCCTTCTTAAACTCGTAAACTAAACCGCCCAAATTACCCACAAAACCACCTCAAAACCGCCACCTAGCCTCGAAATACGGTCCACTAACATCACCAACCTTACCGTCCAACATCCACCGTCATCAACCACCAGAACTAACACCAGCCACGCCACCATATACCCTCCAAAAATCGCCCTAGCACGACAACCCCAACCCATCCCCTTCGCAACAAGCCGTCAGCAAAACCATCAAACACCACCAATAGCCACCAATGTGGTCTCCTTTGACCCAAGGTGGTTCCACCAGTAGCACCCCTTCCTAGGTTCCAGTCAAAGTCAAGCAAGGTGGGTGAATCCCTTGGCACAACATGTAACACCCCCATTTAAGCATAAGCCTTATCAAGACATTTCCGATTAAATAAGAGTGTCACCATCTCAGTTTCCTGAGACAATGATATAGATAAACAAAACCAACGCTTTATTTTTTTTCTTTACTACTTCTCAAACAAAGGTGTCTCAACTGTTTACAATCCTGGTTAAGTGAAGTATAAATAAATTGCAACCAAACTACCAAAAACCACGACATAAGCTAGGTGACGACTCAGGGTGGCAACTCAAGACTCGATGTCCATCTCGTAACGCTCCCCCATCAAGCATAGAAATCAAGAGTAACAACTGAACCTGCTAATCATACTGTTCCCCATTTAAGTGGAAATCATTGAATGGATTAGCACAGGCCACCCCGAAAACAAGTGACAATTTGACACAAGACACACACGGTCAACTCACGCTAATCATTAATAATAAATGACAAGGAAAGATGAATGTAATGCAAAGCTTAAAACAGTATACGACATAATGCAGTAACTCAGGCGTGCAGCCTCGGAGACCGTGTAGCTCTCGGCCACACCACACACCCACCTCATGTCAAACTCCTCACATACAATCACGGCACCGCAGTGCCATCTGCAGGACCACGTCGCTTCGACTTCTACGTGTCAGGCCTACAAATTCAACGGGACCACAATACACTCACATTCACTCACGACACCACAGTGCTGTCTGCTGGACCACATTGCTTCGATTTCCACGTGCCAGGCTTACCAATTTATTAGGGCCACAACCGCAGTCGGGCCTGGTTTACCATCCATCGCATTCTCGCCCGCAGGCTTCTCACACAATATATTTCACAAGATTGCAGCCATAGTTTCACATAGCAACACAATAATAAGTCCGGTCAATATATTCATGAGATAGCTCAGTATAATGATCATCGCATCACAATATAATACTCAAAGGCTCAGCAATAAGACCGTCATAATATGACATATTACTCAAATGCTCAATGATGATGAACGATTCTATGATTACATTAAGATAAAATAGAATTATACCTACGGATCAAAGGGTGAAAAATTGGTAAAACACGCCTCGAGATTTGTGCCCCTAGCGTCGTCCACCCGTTCGTCCTCCTCTCGGTCTTCTCCTCTCTCTTTTTTCTCTTTAGGTTTTATGTTTAGAATGTATTATGATGTGGTAGTGTCTAATTAGGTGTTTATATACCTCGAGTCTCATGAAAAAAACTTAAGTAAACTCGACTAAGCTTCCCTTTGATCCACATGATACAAGGCCCACGTGTTAGCGTCATATATATCAACTATTCAAATCTCATTAAACCGTCACATAAAATGCTATCTTATTAAACTAAAATTATAAAGTATAAAATCGCCATTCTAAATAATATAAATAATATATAAAATTTATGGGTATTACAGTCTCCCTCCCTTAAAAGGAACTTCGTCCCGAAATTCGCATCGCTCTCAAATCACAACTTATCCAAAACATCACTCAGAGTGTCACAATTGTCTACAAATAACAATAATTAACATGGTACTGGCATGTAGTATTACATTCCATTCCCCTAAAGGAAAATTCGTCCCCGAAGTTGACTCAATCAAGCTACGCAAGCAACAACTCACGCGTATAACACACTTCCGAATAACAGGTCTAAAACATAGATCATCGTTCACTGTAAATTCACACTGCTGAATACTAACCAAGCATAATGCTCTAGCCCCGAAAAGAAAAGTTACGTCCTCATAACACTTCTTTGTTAAACAAATACTGTATTCTTATACTGTATTCTTATTCTCGATCATGTACCTAACACAAGGAGTGAATGAGCTGAAGGTGAACTTGCAAAATAATATTTTCATATCAATGTCAATGTAAAACTCATAAATCTTGGTCTCTCTGACCCGTAGTAATAGCTTGGCGCATAGGCCTCTTTCAACATGAGAACTCAATCTCCTCCCCATTCAGTATCCATACTGTTAACCATTATGTTGCACCTTCACTTACCCACCCACGAGTTGTGTTCAAGGGATACGACACTTAAATACAGTTATCAACATGATCCTCCGTTTCCTCATTACACAGATCATCACTTACCAACTTATACCATACTCAATCAAAACAAACAACTGTCAACCGGTGTACTCAAAAAATTACACATTTCACAAGTATTGAATATAACGGAATAGCTCATCCCGTATTTCTACATTATATCCCCATAGTTAGCGGCAGGTATAAAAGCACGTTCATTACCTTTCATATATAACGCTTAATCAACAAGGTGGTTAACTCTTATAGACAACATTGCACACTCACCATATACATATAGACCATTCACACAAGGGATTTATTAGCTGAGTAAGAATATAAATATGTCTAGTGGTGCACATGAACACATATATCGACTCACGACACAGATGGTTAACACATTGATGATGCTTGTCAGATGATTTACTCATGCCTCTAATCATACAATGTTATATAAATGTGATTTATATATTCCTCCGCCTTTAACATCTTTCACGTCATATTCATTTAGTCACTTTAAATTACATGCCAACAACTTAACAAGCCATAATCCGTCACATAAGTTCGATGTAAAAGCTCACATATAATATTTAACTCATTTATAGTAGATCATATACAATCAAATCATGTTACTAAGCAAAATGCTAATTACATGTCACTAGACATACAATGCTAATTACTTACAGATCCATGTTTCATTCAATTCTAGCATGCACTATGCCATCTTATAATTCCTTCAATCCCACATTAATAATGTTACTAATGACTCGAATGAAGCATACATATTGGACTCGTTATGCAAGAACCTGTTTTCTAACACATTTACTATTTCCATCGTAATTATCAAACATACACAAGTAATGTAAAAAACAAAACCATCCAACTATATTAGTCATGCTCATTGACTATCGCCAAACTGCATATACATATAATAGGTCATCAGTTCTCTCTATTAAGCATAAGCTTATATGCATCAACAGACATAAGGTACCAATTATAAATAAATTACATATTTCCATCATTTTAACATATTTAGCATGTTATATACACTCGATTCCGCCAATTTACATGTTAATAACCTTATTGACTCAAATTTTGTGACACACACTTGACTTTTCATGCAATAAATTTACCTCTAACACAAGTTCTATTTCCCATTACTTCGATGAATCATGCTCAAACATATAATAGTAAAGACCAACAGATTTTAATATGCTCATACTTTATCTTAAATCCAATGCTACACACCATAAGCCAGTTTATCATGCTACTACATACACTTTCTCATATTACTAACATGAATTTATCAAATGCACGTAAATTTACATGTTTTCATTCACATATGTTCCACCCCATAGTCATTCAATTCTTCCATCATCATGGCAATTACATTATTAGTTCAGTATGAAACGTACTTGAAACAACCATACATATTACCAACGATGCTAAATCTTATTTTAGCATAAATATTGTACTCTTTATCATAATGTCAGTGAAGTAGCAAAGTAAAATCTAATTTTCACGGCTATCGTATATATATATATATATATGTATATATATATATATATGTATATATATATATATGTATATATATATATGTATATATATATATATGTATATATATATATATGTATATATATATATATGTATATATATATACATACATACATACATACATACATACATACATACATATGCCCAGGTGAAGGAATGAGTCTATCATTTCATCATGAATATGCACTTTCAAAACTTAGCGGCAGAATCTGTGAATTCTCAATTCAACTTCTACCAACATCTCATGATTATTACACATTTGCAAATGCCATAAAACGTGCTGTCACATCGAAAAATTGCAATTAAATGACCGCTTAACCAAGTGATATGCCATTATACTTTATACAAAATACAGAGAGTCAGGAAAATGAGGAAGTCGAAATCAAGTCCATATTGCATTTTATCAATTTATAAGAAGTTTCCCAAACCGATTGGTCCAACCAGAATGTTTTCAACAGTTTGTCACATTTCAAGGTCAAATTGTAAAAATCACAATTAATTAATGACACAGCCATATCAAGTAATATTTACCAATTCGGAAATATCTACAAGTCTACTAAACAGGCGAGTTGGAATTACTCAAAAATATTACACACGCTTCAAATGACAATTTTTACAAAATTGTTGCTCGAAATAAGTACTGTGCAGCAACATTCTGACCACTGCTCACTAAAATAATTGTTTCTCTTAAACCATAACTCATCTTGATATAAAACCAACGGCAATAGAAGGCTAACACATGAGGCTATTACACATAAACATTCCGTTTACCTATCCCATTAACGTATAAAATGGTAGCCAATTCAATTAAGAGGCAGAATCTGAAAATTAAACCGACTTTCAGTTTATAAACTATCGTTCTTATTTTTCCCCAAGTACTTGTCCACACTTATAACACATCAAGATTGACCAACTCGACATTGCATTTGCAACATTACGAAGCTCATATGATACCACATATTGTATTCCAGTCCACGAGACCGTCATACTATTCAAGTTATGTCACTATTTACTACGCAACATACTCGTCACCACATAAATAACACAATTGTTTCATAGAAATTTGATCACATTATGTTCAGGCCAATGGAATTTATTATTCTATTATATGATAATTGACTAATAAATGTTAAACGGATTTTAATAACTAATAGTTAATTTACTAAATTAATACGGTATGTGTGTATATTATGAGGTGGAGGTAATTAGTTAAAAATATTTACGAGGAGTTGTAAAATTAGCTAAATGGGTTTTAGAAGACACATTTTATATTGATAAAATGGTAAAAAAAATATCACTTAAAAGTTAAGTGTACATTAGTCACAAGTTTGTATCATTTAAGTGTTAAATGATCAAATTATTATTTAAATTATATATGATAAGTAAATATAGGACTTATAAGCATTTGTGGGACAAATGTCAAAAGTCAAAATAAGACCCGAAAATAATCAAATGAACTGAAAATATTTGTTGAAAGGTCAACAACTTTTTGACAAAAGGTGTCAAACCATGTTCACATGTTTGTGTACTATTTCTCATTTCTTTAATATTTATATGCCTATAAATACCAAACTCATTACACCATTTTAAGACTAATTTTAAGAAGACCAAAAATCCTCTTGTTTGGCTCTTGCTAGTTTTTCGTGGATAAAAAGAACACCATTTGTTAATCTTTTCTTCATCAAAAATTGATCAATTATTGATCAAAATCAATTCAATAAATTCACGTAGACATAATACACACTAAGTATTATTAATTAGTAGTAATACTTACATATTATAAAGGGTTCATTACTAGTGGTATCTAGTTAATATTTCTAGTGATTTTGGGGCAAGTCTTGGGTGCTACCAAGAGAAGGTACTCTTTTTGGGTACTTTTTGGAGGATTATCCAAGCTTAGTAGATATTCCATAAGACAACATTTTGTTGTCTTATAGCCTTTAAGAACAATGTAAGGAAATTACCATCTTTTACTTAATTTTAAGCCACCATATTAGCATGCATGTAACTAGATCATCTTTTACTAAATTAATATTTAATTTAGTAACTAATTATAGGAGTCTAATTAGGGGTTTAAAAACCTACAAGTGGTATCAGAGCACAGTTGTTGCATGCATGTCGATTTGTGTCATTTTTATCGAGTTATAAGATAACTTTATAAAAACGGAATTTTTGTGTTAAAATTGGTTTAGCATAAAATTTTTTGGTTTCATGTGTAAATTCTGACCTTAAAATATTGTTGGTCAATTTTGGTTAATTATGGAATTTTATTGCTAATTAATTGATTATTTCTATTAAAAACCAACTTAATAAGCATAAAATTGGTTAATAGTTAACTAAAAATAGTTGCATTTTAATTATGGCCATTAAAATTTAGTATATTCATACATTCATTATTTAGTTATGGTAAGTTAATGTTAGAAAATTAATTTGATTAATTTTGAATGATTATTGATTTTAATTGTTAAAAATCAATAACATGTGATTATATTTGATAAAAATCATTAAAATGAATTTTATGGCATGAGAAATTTATATAAGATTACTTGCATGTTTTATACATTGTATGTAATCTTTATAAATTAGTTTGATCAATTTTGGATGTTTATTGGTTTTTATACGATAATAACCGATAGATAGTGTTTGTTTTTCTCAAAACTTTTAATCAAAATTTTTTGGGCTATGTTTTAACATTTTTAGGTTATGAAAATTTTTCCAGAATGTTAAAAAATTTATATTGTATTTGTTTTCATAATTTTTATGATTAATTTGGAATTAATTGATAAAAGTTATGAAATTTCTATTAAATTATGTATTTGAAACAAAATGTTTTTTGGGAAAATTTTAAAAATACTTTGGGTTCCTGGAAATGTTTTAGAATATAAAAAAAAATTAATTTCATAATTTATTTAATTATTTGGAATTATTTCTTAAATATTATGTTTATATGACTTTTAATTAGAGCAATAATTCATAAAAAATTATGACATCATCAGGAAATTAGTAAAGACTAATTTTTGAGTCCTAAAATAGTTTGAGAAGTTATTTTGTGCTTAAATTTGATTTAAGTACTAATTTGTGATTTTTAATGGTTAAAAATCGCTTATTTATCCATATGTCCGTGCTTTATATCAAAATGATCGTTGATAGGGCAATTTGGCATTTTAGGGCATGTTTATATTTGATTATTATTCTTCATATTTTGAATTAATGTCATTTAAATCTATGTATGTTATTCATGTAAATTTTGTCTAGTATGACCTAGTTAGTTTAACCGGTATTACTTGTAATGTAAGGGAATACCGATTTGGTTGTATAATTATTGCAATCTCGTATCGCCCGTTTGTAATATTAATGGATATTATTTTATTTTACCAATTTATAATAGGATTATGCATGTAATTTTTTATCATTAGTATTTTTTTTATCTGGCGTATCTTAAAGACGGTGCCTTTCGGAAAGGAGTTTCGATGAAGACCGGAGTTTTCCCAAAGACGATGATATATTGGAAGGCGTTCCAAGGAAGTTCTAAGGGGCCACGGAGTTGGTTTTCGAAATAGTAATAGTTAATTAGATTAACCAGATTAGGAGGTCATACTAGAAGTTCTCTTTTACATGTTTTTATGTGTACATTTATGCCAAATCGTCATTACATGCATTTTATTAGTTTTCCGTCTATTGACAATAAAAATTATCGAGAATTCGCCAATTTAGTTCACTTAAAGGGAATTGATAATAAATTGACAAAATCTCTCACTTTTTTTAAATATAGAGACTAGACCTTCCAATTATTAACACCTATGAATCCCTCCTTCATTAAGGGACAGATTCGACCTCCCCGTAGTCTTCCCTTCTTAAGTTGGGTAAGTAGGGTAATAAACATTATTACACGTAAAAGTTAGTTGGACTCGACGGAAGTGCAAGATTGGTATGTCTGGCTTCATCGGGCCCAGTCTTGTGTTTTGGGGTTAGCAGACGGATTTACTTGTAATCTGTTGAAGAAGAGTTCAAGGAGTAGAATCTGTCAAGGAGTTGACTCACCAAATTTATTTAGATCTCGTATGTTTGGCGTCACTGGGTCGAGATTTATTTAGAGACGGATCTCGGAATTATTTATATAATTTAGGTGAGAGATCATTATATAAAAGTTATTTTTCACTCGGTTAAAATTGTTTCTCGTGTAATTTATACGATAAATGTAAATATTTCCTTTTTCCGTTTGTAGTTGTATATCGCACAAACAACAATCAATCCGCTTCTCAAAACTCACAACTGCGTTTGTCCTTGGAAAGAGTTTTCTTGGAAAATAACAATATTCTTGATTGGGAGGCAAATCTCCATAAAACCGTTAAAGCAGATAAAATAATGCGAAAACTTGTTGCAACTCGTTCAACCGAATCTTAGACTTGTTCAACAAACGTTGTTAGACCCTCTTATGAAGAGAATAATGCACAAATAAGTGGGAGTTTTAGGAAGGAAATCTTGGCCTTAAATGTTAAGGATAAGATAAGGTTTAAAGGAAATAGAAATTACTCTGAATATTTGGAAGGTAAGGAACCTAGACGCATGACATTAGCAAGTCCTCTTTCCTCTAATGTTTATATGATAGACATAAACTATGCTAGTACCACGACATGGGTATTTGATACCGGTTATGGTTCACACCTTTGTAATCACTTACAAGGGTTAATTAACGTACGACGTCTAGCCAAATGTGACATTGACCTATGTATGGGAAACAGAGCTAGAGTAGCATCGGTTTCTATAAAGACATATGTAATAAATTTAGGACAAGGCCAAAAGTTGTACTTAAATAATTGTTATTATGTACCAACTCTTAGCAAGAATATAATTTCCATTTCCATGTTAGAAACAAAAGGTTTTACATTTGTGATTAAGAACAATTGTCTCATCTTTTCATATGATGATTTGGTTTATGGCCAAGGCATTGCAATTGGAGGAATTTACATTCTTGACCTGACTAATAATGTTTGTCATATAGATAATAAAAAGGCTCAAAACAAGTGACTCTAAGCAATCTTACCTCTGGCATTGTCGATTAGGTCATATAAATGAGAAGCGTATAAAGAGACTCGTGTCCACAGGAGTTCTCAAGCCATTCGAATTTGAATCTTTTGGTATATGCGAATCTTGTTTACTTGGCAAAATGACGCGTACCCCTTTTACTGGAAAAGGTACACGAGCCAATCAGTTATGGGTCATCTTATACATACCGATGTATGTGGTCCAATGACAATCACAGCCAGAGGTGGCTATGACTACTTCATCACTTTTTTACTGATGATTTAAGTAGATATGGTTATGTTTACTTAATCAGACATAAAATTGAAGCTCTTGCAAAGTTAAAGGAGTTTAAAAAAGAAGTAGAGAACCAGCTTTAAAGAAAGATTAAAGCCTTACGATCAGATCGTGGAGGGGAATATCTAAGTAATGACTTTGATAATCACCTGAAAGACTGTGGAATAGTTTCACAGTTAACTCTTACAGGCATAACACAGTTAGATGGTGTGGCTGAAGAAGGAATCGAACTTTACTAGATATGGTTCGATCCATGATGAGTCATTCTGAGCTACTCGACTCATTTTGGGGTTTCACACTTTTGTCTGCAATATTTTCACTAAATCGAAGCCCAACTAAAGCAGCCGAGAAAACTCCATATGAGATATGGAAAGGGAAGGTCCCTAACTTGTCGTATCTTCGTGTATGGGTTTATGAATCTTATGTCAAGAGCAAGTCTGACAATAAATTAGCTCCTCGATCCGACAAGTGTTTCTTTGTGGGTTATCCAAAAGAAACTCGTGGATATTATTTCTATCACCGTCAAGAGGGCAAAGTGTTTGTGTCTCGAGATGCTGTCTTTCTATAAAAGGATTTTATTTCTAGAGGACAAAGTGGGAGAAAATTTGAACTTACTGAAGTTCAAGAGCCACGAACTAAGGACGTGACACGGGAATATGTTACTTCTTCATCTGAATCAGTTGTAATTCCTTCGGAACCTAGGAGGYCAGGTAGAATTAGTCGCCAACCTGATAGATATCTTGGTATCATCGAGGAAGGTGGTGATTATGATGTGTTACTTTTAGAAAGTGAYGAAMCTGCAACCTACAAAGCRGYTATATCTAGTCCCAACTCCAAACAATGGCTTGAGGCTATGCGATCCGAAATGGATTCCATGTACGACAATCAGGTATGAGACCTGGTAGATTTACCTGAAGATATTAGACCTTTTCACTGTAAATGAATCTTTAAGATCAAGGTCGACTTGGATGGACATAAAGATGTCTACAAAGCTAGATTGGTGGCGAAAGGTTTCACCCAGGTTCATGGTTTACACTATGAAAAAACTTTTGCACCAGTTGCTATGCTAAGATATGTTCGGATTATGTTAGCGATTGCTGCATTTCATGACTATGAAATATGGCAAATAGATGTCAAGACCGCCTTCTTGAACGGGTTTCAAGAAGAGGAAGTGTATATGACACAACCTGAAGGTTTTGTGGATCCTAAAATTCCAAACAAAGTATTTAAACTTAAGAGATTCATTTATGGTCTTAAGCAAGCTTCAAAGAGTTGGAATCATCGCTTCAATCATGTTATTAAACAAAACGATTTTACTCGAAGTATCGAGGAGCCATGTTTAAACATGAAGTTTAGTGGGAGTAAGGTTGTTTTCCTAGTCTTGTATGTGAATGACATACTACTCATTGGGAATGATGTATCAATGCTTACTTCTGTAAAGGAATGGTTGGGAAATCATTTTCAAATAAAAGATTTGAGAGAAGCTCAGCGCATCTTAGGTATCCGAATCTATAGAGATAGATCTAAAAGGATATTAGCTTTGAGTCAAGAGGCTTCTTTGATAAGATTCTTGACCGGTTCAATTTGAAAAACTCTAAGAGAGGATTTATGCCGATAGGTAGTGGGATAACCTTGAGTAAGTCACTGTGTCCTACTGAGCCTAAGGATAGTGAACGCATGAAATCAATTCCTTATGCTTCCGTTGTTGGATCGATCATGTATGCTATGATGTGAACCCGTCCCAGCGTCTCATATGCTTTGTGTATGACGAGTCGCTACCATAAAAATGCAGGAGAAAGTAACTGGATTGCAGTCAAGAACATCCTTAAGTGCTTGAGAAGGACTAAAGATTCATTTTTGGTGTTTGTAGGAGATTCTGAACTACGTGTAAAATGTTACTTGGATGCCAGTTTCCAAACTGGTTTTATCTTTATGATAAATGGAGGAGCAGTTTGATGGAGATGTTTTAAAGAGTCGGTCATTGCGGATTCTACAACGGAAGCTGAGTATATTGCAACATCTGAACCTGCAAAAGAAGCTGTTTGGATTCGGCAATTTTTGGAAGGACTAAGGGTAGTTCCGACAGCCAAAGATCCTATCACTATCTATTGTGATAACAGTGGGACAATTTACCAAGTAAAAGAGCCTAAATCTAGTAATAAGTTTAGACATGTACTTAGAAAATTTCATGTAATTAGAGATTTCATTGAAAGGAAGGAAATAAAAGTTTGTAAGGTTGGTGTAATACTCCGTATTTTAGTTGGAGTACTCGGTCGAGTGTGTGTCACTCGGTCGAGTGCACCTGACCGAGTAAGCCGGTTCAACGGGTTTGACGGTTTTTATTCTATTTTGATCAATGGTTTTGTTAATAATGCTTAAGTCATTTCTAATTTCTTTTAGCATCTCTAAACTTATTTCTAAACCCAGAGAGAGGGAGAGAAAGAAGAGATTGGCGATCCTTTCAATTGATTGGAGATTTCTCCCCTATTTCAACTTAATTTGATTTCCCTGATTGTACATCGATTTCGTTCAATTGTTTACGTTGTTTTAAATTCTTCTTCTTCGAAATGTTTGCAAATAGAGTCCTGTTTATTTGAAGTCTAGTTTATGCATATGAAATTTTGTAGCATAATTCCTTATGGTTTGTTCTAGGTTATTTATTTATGAACCTATCGCTGAAAAGTCCGTAACTCTATTTTGGGTGTGGAAAATTGTTTGAAACCCTAATTTAAATGTCGATTCAGTTTTGGTTATTTTTCATACATCATATTTGTAGAGTCTAGATGACAATAGAATTTGGAATTACCGAAAAATTATGTTTTAAACTCGTTTGGAATATGAGAAAAATACGTTAGATAAGAGTTGTAGCTAAGACTCATGAGGTTCCAATCCAATTGGCCTTGCATCGATTGGATGTTTGTGGAATTAGTTATGCATTTTATACCGAGTCTATCATTTGCTGGAAAATCAGGAAAAATCGAGTTTGTTCTTTAAGTTGAGATTCCTATTAATTTATGATGAGTCTAGGTTATGTTCATGGTCAATTGATTGAGTATGCGGTAACTATACATAATTATGTTATGTAGGTGATGGATATGTGAAGGATCATAATTGATTACTTGTGATCAGAGTATTGTTAAAAGGTAAGGTTTTCCTACTCAGTTGGTTGCATAATTGGTATAAGATGTGATCGTTGTTGATTGGTTGAAATTATTATTTTTATTATTGTGATTGTGATTATTGTTGGTTTCAGTTGTTGGTATTGTTGTGCGACCATTTTCGGGAGATGGTTCTAAGCCAATGTTCGCCTCTTGTGGCTCCCGTCACAAGGGAGATGTGCACATTAATGATCTGGGTGCGTTCATTGCGATGAGCGGGGATTTTGGTGGTAAGGCTGCGGTCCCCACTAGCGGTGTGGATTACCTGTTGTGATGGGTAATCTGGCAGGCTACACACCTTGGTGTGTAGTCGGTTACTGGTTACTATGGAGTTTGGAGGAATGGTTGTTACTTTGTGATTGGATGTATATTGGATTATATTTCTATGATTGTTATATTAGTTATGCAGTTGGCTGGCCCCGTTTTTGTGTTTTCAAAACTGTGGTGATCCATTCGGGGATGGTGAGCAGTTGGCTTGGCAGGTAATGGTTGTTGATCTGTCTTGCGGGGCATGGACGGGGCAGAGTCACCACATGTTTTGTAGTCTAGCTTCCGCTAGGTTTAGATACAGTCGCTTTATGATTTTGTTATCACTTTTGGAGTTTTGAGATTTTAATTTTTTTAAGACTTGTAATCCTTTTTTATTAAAGTTATTTATTATACTCGTTTCATTAGGGTTACTATGATGCATACTACCTCGGGAAACCGATATGGTAGCACCTTTATACATTGGAAAGTTCTTGTTAAGGTATCTTGGTGTATGGGAGCTACCGCAAAGGTTTTGGGAGACGTCTCAAAACCGCAAAATTGCCCTCACAACTTCGAACCGGTCACTACGGGTGTGTCATGGGGATCGTTGTAAATATGCGTGTTTGTATGTGTGTATAGAGTGGATGTACGTGAAGGAAAACACATACTGAAGTTTACATACTGATATGATAATTAACA